>PVJS01018520.1:0-34789 GCA_004027185.1 Glis glis | reverse complement strand
GGGGGGAGGGACACCAAGAGCTGTGTGCATGTATGTTAACACCAAACTGATACTCATTGTGATGTGAGACTACAATGCACCAATAAAAACATAAAAAATAAAATAAAATAAATAAAATAAAATAAAAACTGTATATTATAACCTAAATTTATTGCAATCCCCTCTAACTAAGCCTTTTAAAATATATTATTAATAAAAAGCATTTCCCTTCAAAAAAAAAACCCACACTGAATTAAACTTGTATTTTTTTTCTTTTTAGGCTACCTCTGTCACGAGTAAATTGTTCTCAGTTTCTCGGTTTATGTGCTCTTCCAGGTAGGTAACACTACAGTTGTTTTCCTATTAATGTCATTAAGACAACTTCTTGTCAGCTAACACATCATTCTGTGTATCTAAGCAATAAGAGAATTTCATAGACCAGCACTGAGTAACTCACTTTTGGAAGCCATCATGGTGGGTTATAAATAAAGGAACATAGATCCACTCCTCAACCATTCCAGATCTGCATTCAGAAGTAACACATACTCTCTTCTCTCTCCCTCCTTCCCTCCCTCCCTCCCTCTCTCTCTCTCTCTCTCTCTTCCTCCCTCCCCCCCCCTCTCTCTCTCTTTCTCTCCCCATATATATATATATATTTGTGTGTGTGTGTGTGTGTGTGTGTGTGTGTGTGGTACTGGGGATTGAACCCAGGGGCATTCTGCCTCTGAGCTACACCACCAGCCCTTTTTTATTTTGAAACAGGGTCTCGCTAAGTTGCTGTGGCTGGCTGAGAACCTGTGATCCTCCTGTCTCAGCCTCCCTAGCACTGGGATTACAAGTGTGCACCACCACATCCAGCTAAAACTATATTTCTGATTTACCTTTCTTAATAAAACTTAATTCTTGAGCCAGGTGTGGTGGTGCACGCTTGTAATCCCAGTACTTGGGAGGCTGAGTCAGGAGGATCACAGGTTCGAGGCCAGCCTCAACAACTTAGTGAGGCCCTCCAGAACTTAGACCCTGTTTAAAAATAAAAAATAAAAATAGAATTGGGGGTATAGCTCAGGTAGGATGCCCCTGGGTTCGATCCCCAGTACCACAAAATAAATAAATAAATCCTGGCTTAAGAGTTTCTTCAGCTGGAATCTATGATTCCTTATAATTATATTACTAAGAATCTAAGAAATTAAAATTCACATTCAAAATGGAATTGAGCCCAGTGCGATAGCACATGCCTGTACTCCCAGCACTTGGGAGGCTAAAACAGGAGGAACACAGGTTCAAGGCCAGTCTCAGCAACTTAGTGAGACCCTGTTTCAAAATGAAAAAAAATAAAATAAGGATGAGTGTAGCTCAGTGGTAGAATATCCCTGGGTTTAATCCCCAGTAACACACACACACACACACACACACACACACACACACACACACACACCACACGGAATTAAAGCATATAAATGATCATGTGGAATAATTTTCTAAAGTAGGTATATATGTGTTTAAGTATGCTTATTATATATGACCAAAAACTGACTTTTTTACTTTCCTTATTATTACATATAGGTTGTAAATTTAAAGATGTTAGAAGAAATATTCAAAAAGATACAGGTAGGTCTAATATGAGACAGCCATACTAATAGTTTACCAAAAAAACCTGAAAGTCTCTTTGTCAAAGGAACAAACTATAGTCTCTTCTCAATATACAAAATAAAGGCTCAAACAATAAACTTAGTCTGAGATCTGAAGAGGCATTGGTGAAGTGCACAGTGAACTCGTCATTTACCTCAGCAGGGCTTTGCTTTTCACATTGCACTGCCCAGATCTTTGAACATGCTGTTCTTGCAGACTTGACTGTGGAAGTAGAACTTAACCCAAGCTGGGAACCCAGAGGCAGCAGCAAAGTTGTCCATCCTGGATAGAAAATTCAGAACCAGCATCTAGGTTGGAAGGACAGAGAGGGCACTGGTCTTCCATAGATGCTCATACTGCAGCTTCAAGTCCAAGGACCTTGAGGATCTATCCCAGTTTGGATTTTGCATACAGTATGGCACTAACAAATGTTATTTTTCAAAATATCTTATTCTATGACTGGGCATGGTAGCACACGCCTGTAATCCTAGCACTTGGGAGGGAGACAGGAGGATCTCAGATTTGCAGCCAGCCTCAGCAACTTAGTGAGACTTTTAGCAACTTAATGAGACCCTGTTTCAAAATAAAAAATAAAATAGGGCTGGGGATGTAGCTCAGAGGTAGAATGCCCCTGGGTTCCATCCCTGATAACACACACACACACACACACACACACACACACACACCTTATTTTGACAAGCCTGAAATATCTCAAGACTACTAGTCCCACCAACATCCTTATAACACAGAAAATAAAAATGTATAGATTGCTTGATTCTGACCAGTATAGATTTTTTTTTTTTTTTTTTTTTTTTTTTTTGTGGTGCTGGGGCTCGAGCCCATTGGTGTTCTATCTCCAAGCTACACCTCAGCTCTGTTTTACTTTTTATTTTGCGACAGGGTCTCACTAAGAGGCTGAGGGCCTCACTAAATTGCTGAGGCTGTCCTCAAACCTGCAATCTTACTGTCTCAGCCTCCCAAGTACTGGGACTACAGACTTGCGCCAACCATGCACAGCTGATATTTTTTAACCTTAAAGTCTGTTTCTGGTTATTATTCAGGAATATCAGTTTGATTATGTACTTTCTTATATTCATTTTCTTTTTTGCGGAACTGGGGATTGAATCCAGGGGCATTCTACCTCCGAGCTTTACCCCCAGCTCTATTATTTTATTCTTTAATTTGAAACAGGGTCTCACTAAGTTGCGGAGGGCCTAAGTAGCTGGGGCTGGCCACGAATCCCGATTCTCCAGTCTCAGCCTCCAAAGTACTGGGATTACAAGCGTGCACCACCACGCCTGGCTTACTTTCTTATATTCTTACTAAAAAATACTTAAAGAGGCTAATGGATGAATTGACCCTTATGATATTTATAAAGATTTTCTACATTAGACAAACCTGCTATGGTAGGAAATTTCCATTTAGAGAACATTTAAGTTATAAGCAAAATATAATTTAAATCACTGGTTCAAAACCAATTTTGCACATCTTGGAATGCACTGTTCATTAAGTATCTTCTATAAAAAGGGCTTCTAATTTTCTTTATAATTTTTTTTTTTTTTTGCATGCTAGGGATGTAGCTCAGTGGTAGAGTGCCTGCCTAACGTGTGTGAGGCCCTGGGTTCAGTCCCCAGTACCACATACAAAAAAGTACTAGAATCTCCCTGCTGCAGTTCCTGTGATATCTCTCAGAGTCCTATCTAGGAAAGTCTGAAAACCACTATATACGAGAAATTACCCAATGTGTACAAGAAGCAAATGGAAAATTACCTACTCTTTTAAAAATGGTTAGGTATGTTAACTACAGGTTAACTACTCCTTTTACAAGTACAAAAATATCATAGTTTTATCAGGAGCAGCAGTGTCCAAAGAAATATAATGGGAGTCATAAATGTAACTCTACATTCTTTTTTTTGGGGGGGGCAATACTGGGAATTGAACCCAAGGGCATTCTACCTCCGGGCTACACCCCGCACTATTTTTTTTTTATTATTCTTTATTTTGAAACAGGGTCTCACTAAGTTGCAGAGGGCCTCACTAAGTAGCTGAGGCTGGCCGCGAACCCGGATCCTCCGGTCTCAGCCTCCCAAGCATGCACTACCACACCCGGCTTTAACTCTACATTTTCTAGTTGCCACACATGAAAAAAGCAAAAGCAGGTAAAAATAATTTCAATAATTTATTTAGTCTAATATATGTTAACCATTATCATTTCCCCAGCTTTTTTTTTTTTTTTTTTTTTTTTTTTTTTTGCGGTACCGGGGATTGAACCCAGGGGCTTTCTACCTCCGCGCTACACCCCCGGCCCTATTTTTTAGACTTTATTTTGAAACCGGGTCTCACGAAGTTGCGGAGGGCCTCACTAAGCAGCTGAGGCTGGCCGCGAACCCAGATCCTCCGGTCTCCACCTCCCAAGTACTAGGATTACAAGCGTGCGCCACCACGCCTGGCTTCCCCAGCTTTTAAGTATAAAGCAAATTATTAATGAGATTGTTTTGTCTTTGAAATCAGGTATGTGTTTTACAGATAGTACATCTCAACTTGGACTAGCCACCTTTCAGCTGTAGATCTAGAAGGTCATGAGAAAAGGCACTTTGTATATGAATAGCTAAATGTTCTTGGATTTCAGGGTGCGAGCAGGCTTAGATCAGCCAGAACTATTTATTTTGAACCAATGCTCTAGAGTGAATGTTTCCATAAGGAAGTTCCAATGTATAGAATTCCTATAGTAATATTTCTTGGTTCATAGTGTTATAGTGAAAATAGACAAATCATATAAGTTTAGTATGGTTAATGCTTTATTTTCTAGAGACCTGGTCCATAAAATTATATTCACAATGGTGTGGTACAGAGCAAATATGAGGGTGAATACAAGAACTCTGGCTGGAGATTTTGCATGCAATGTTTGCAGTAAAACAAACAGCAAAGTGATAAAGTAGCAAATATGGTTGATTTTGTGAGAAAGAAAAATGTGCTATTGTTCCTTCTCAGGAGTTTATTTTTTAAGTATTAGGTGTTTTAAAGTTTATGTTAAAGCAGTTTTATTGCAAAAATGTTTTTGCAAGAACAGCAATATAATCAATTCATTTTGGCTTTCATTTCAAAGCATTTTGACTTATAATTCAATCAGATTTAATTCTAATCACCTTTTGGTTCAGATGTTATATTAATAGGCATTTCAGATTTATAAATGATCACTTATTAGTTTGACTTGAGAAGCTTAACTCCATATTCTCCCTCTTGACCATATTTAAATTTGTAATGCTTTGTATGTGTGTCTGTGTGTATCTTGGTCTGTTGGCAGAAGAACTAAAGAGCTATGGTATACAAGACATATTTGTTTTCTGCACCAGAGGGGAACTGTCAAAATATAGAGTCCCAAACCTCTTGGACCTCTACCAGCAGTATGGAATTGTCACTCATCATCATCCAATCCCAGATGGAGGGACTCCTGACATAGCCAGCTGCTATGAAATAATGGAGGAGCTCGCAATCTGTCTCAAAAATAACCGAAAAACCTTAATACAGTACGTTCTCCTTTTCTCCATATGCTACATGAGAATGTCCCAGTCAAAATGATTTTTCAAACTATTTAGTTATTATCTACCTCATATTTTTGCTTTAAGGATTAAAAGGACATAATGCATGGAAAGTACTAGCACAATGCCTGATGCAGAGAAGCACTCTGGTATTTATTATTACTTTTCAAGAGTAAAGACAATAAATAAATAGATTTGGAAATTTTTAGAATAAGGTTACAGGGTTTTTGGGTTTCTTCTTTATTTTTGTCTTAGACCTCTAGTTGCAATTTTGGGACCCCACCACCATGACCACCACTGCCACAAAAAAGGTGGGGCATTATTATTATTTGTATATAATGCCATCTTACTGATTGTTTAGCCTTTTGGTTGCTTAGTTGCTTTCAAATAGAAAGTCAATTTTTTTTCAAAATTCACTGCAAAAAAAATCATCCCTAAGCAATGAGCAATCTTTAAAAATATATCTTGAAAATTACATTTGACGATATGAATTTGCTACCAGAATGAAACAGGTCTCTGTTTATCAGTGGCTATAAAAACACAGGCTGCTGGTATGAATGTTTAAAACAAAACAACATGGGGGAAGAAAGTATCTTGGAATAAGGTAGAAGATAGTAGCAACAGACAGTGGATTACAGCATTAGAAACAGTGCTGCAGATAATAAATAGATGATCTTTCAGACATGAGACATGCAGAGCAAAGGAAAGCCAGCCACAGCTGGAAAACTAGTCCTTCACTGTGCTTATTGTACATTTTGTAACCAAATAAGCCACTTAATCTTTTCTGGAACAAGGCAGTATATTACACAGTTTGGTACCTTGAAAACCCTAAGATGCCTGACGTCATTGCTTTGAGCTAGAGGTACACAAACTACACTAAATAGCCACATAGTCTCAGGGCATCTAGTGAAAGAGTAAATCCAGCCAACTTCTCCCCTGAAACGTACTCCCCAGAGGGACCTCATACCAGTAGTGCTGGTTCTGAAGGCAAACCCACCAGTACAAGGGTCTTTAGCGACATAACACCTGTTTTGGCCAAACTAAACTGATATACAGAAAACTTTAGCTTGCAGAATTGGCAATAAAGAACTAGAAGCCATCCTACACCCGAGTTTCCAAACTCTTTTTAGGGAAAAATCATAGTCTGTAGCTCCATAAAAGCAAAATTTCAGAATAGATTCCATTGTGTCTGCTTAATTTCCTGTTAAGTATAGGCAAAATAGTAATTAGTTAGATGTAGCTGGGGAAAAATATTTTCCAATTTGGGAATCTATTTTTCAAACCAATTCTAAGATTTTTTTTTCAAATTTTTGAAAGCAGCTTCTATTGAAAGGTTTCCAGAGATGGAACTAGTTCAGTTTAGTGAAGTTTAACAAATTCCTCTCTAGCAGGTTCTGGCAAAATAAGTGCCCTGATGTTTGAACAGAATACAAACAAGATGGACAGATGGATGGGTGACCTTGCATATACTGAACGTTTCAGGCTCCCAAAAAATAAAGCATCCGATGACCTAGAGCTTTCAAATATGTGCCACCATGACTATTTTGTGTGGATAATTTTTTTTTTTTATCATTCTGCTGCCTTTGAGTGCCCACTCTGCTAGACAGCTTAGAGCTTATCCCTCAGAAAGAGGGTCTGGTCAATTTTTTTCTGTCGTGTCCCTGCCAGTGCAGGCTCACTGGTTCTGCTGACATTTTCAGCTCATGTTATCAATGAACACTGCTTGCTATTGCATTGCATTGTTTCTTTGGGCTATTATAACAAAGAACCAGAAACTGGGTGGCTTAAAACACAGATTTATTCTCTCCAAGTTCTGGAGGTTAGAAGTCCAAAATCAAGTTGTCAGCAGAGCCATGTCCTCTCTGAGACTGGGTAGGATCCTTCTTTGCCTCTTCCTAGCTTCTGGTGGGGCTGTCAGCCCTTGAAATTCCTTGGCTTGCAGCTGCATCATTCCAGTCTCTGCCTCTGGCATCACGATTCTCCTTGTGTGTCTGTCTCCTCATACTGGTGCTTTCCTCGTGTAAGGACACCAGTTACATTGGATTAGGGCTCACCCTAATGACCTCATCTTGATTAATTTGCAAAGACACTTTTTATGAATAAGGTCACATTGACAGGTACCTGGGATAAGGCCTTCTTCAGCTTATCTTTTTGAGGGGCAGTTCAACTCATAGCACCTACTGGGTACCAAACACTGAGACTACAAAATGAGTTACAGTCCTCACCCTCAGCTAACAACACTGTATGGAAGCAAAATAAGACCACAAGCACACAGGAGAGTGATCGCTCCTGTAGGGACACAAAGGCATTTCAGGAAATGAAATTTCAGCTGGATTTCAAAATATATGTAGGAATTAGAGAAGATGAAAGTAGCAGCAGGTGGGAAGTAGTGTTAACCCTGCAAAAAGCCACTGAAATGATCAGCTCTCTGAGTTTAAGTAATACATCCAGATCTCTGAAACACGCTCACATGTGGGACCCTTTGTAAGACAGCACATTCATGGGTAACCAGGGGTCAGTACCTGTTTGGTCCTCTACCTCACATCCAATAGGATGATATGTATCTAGTTTTATCTACAGTACACTGATATTCATCATGATAAGTCCTAAGTACTAAATTGGGTTCAGTATACCCTTGAGCAAGTAAAGTGTGTAATATATTTTTAGGATATTTAAAATGACAAAAATGAATTGTTTTATGGCTTTGAAGGTTGATCTAAATTTTTCTGGAAAATCTACTTTTGCAGAGCTGCTCATTTCTTCACAAGCTAGATAACAGCATCTAGTATTCACTTATTCCTTGCCTGTGCCAAGCTCTGTTTCAAGACCTTTACAAATGCTACCTTACTTAATCCTCACTCTAATATAGATAACTACTACTATCTATCTCCATTTCATAGGTAAGAAACAGAGGCCCAAACTGCTTAAAGAACCCGCTTCGCTTCACACCTCTAAGCAAAGAACAGATCCAGGGTTCAAACTCTGCTCTACACCTTCATAATCTGCTAGCTCTGGTCACTCTGAGATAAATGCAGGGTTATTGTGTGGGTAGCATTTGTCCTCTAACCACTCAGGTTTTGTCAAAAAGAAGAAAATAAAGTGGCAGTTAATAAAAAATACTCTATTTTTTCTATTTAATAACATGTTCCATTTCTCAGATGTGGATCTTGGGGTTTTTAGAGGTTAGTATAAAGGCTCTATCTACTTTGACCCTTGAAAGTGTTCAGAATACCATCCAACAAATAAATAAGCACACTTTGCTCTTGGTTTATTAATTAAATAATATTAACTTCTGTGTGCAAGCCACTGTACTGGGCATTAGAGTTACAAATAGCAGGCAGAAAGAGCAAGCCTTTAGTTGTAACTTGGGATGGAATAAAAATGTACAAACTTCAAAACTGTATTTCCCTTTCAGCTGTTATGGAGGACTTGGGAGATCCTGTCTTGGTAAGAAACATTATTTTCATGATTAATTTTTTTAACCTCAAAGTAGGTAAACTCTTGTTTCTGGGTCATATGTCCACTTCATATTAAAATAAGACAAAACACAATGTAAGTTTGCCGAGACTCAAAGGATTATTTAAGGCCCTAAACTTGGTGTTTCCTAGAGAACTTGGGTGGGAGCGGGAGGTACTTTCAGCTTTGTTTTAGAGGACTCTGAAAAACATCATTTACAAATCTTAGCACCTGCATCCTTGTTTTTTCTAATGTTCTCCCTGTACATGTTATGATACTGACAATAACTTATAAATAATATCCATGAGTAACATAAGTATAAAAATCAAAGTTAATTACTTACTATATGTTAATTTTAAAACTTTTTAAAATATGCTGGGAAAAACATTTCATGAAATGCATAACTAGAGTAACAGTTACTCCTTTTAGTGTTGAGCCACCTCAGTTAGTAACTTTTATTTCAAAGGATACTATCAGTGAAAAGACAATCCATAGGATGCAAAAAAAAAAATTGCAAACCATGTATTTTATAACCATAAAAATATTTGCAAACCAAAATATGTACTCCTACAGCTCAATATAGAAAGACAAACCAGTTTAAAAATGGGCAAAGAATCTGAATAAACACTTCTCCAGACAAAAACATACGTATGGCCAATAAGTACATGGAAAAGATGTTCATCATTAGTCATTGGGAAATACAAACTAAAATCACAATGAATACTGCTTGGTACCCATTAAGATAAGGCTATGATTTTTAAGAAATTGGAAAATAGCCAAGTGTAGGTAAAGATGTGGAGAAATTGGAACTCTCATATACTGTTGACAGGAATGTAAAATGGTGCAGCTGCTTTGGAAAATTAGTCTGTTCCTCAAATACACATGGAGTTACCATGACTCAGCAATTTACTCCTGTACCTACATACCAAAGACATGAAACATGTTCACACAAAAACTTGTATAGGAATGTTTACAGTAGCATTCAGTAGCAAAGAAACAAACACTCTAAATGTCCATCTACTATGGAATGGATAAATACATTGTGGTATAGCCATAAAATGGAATAGCAAAAGAAATTAGTTGCCTGGCATGCTGGCACATGCCTGTAATTCTAGTACTGGGGAGGCTGAGATAGGAGGATCGCAGGTTCAAGGACAGCCTCAGCAACACTGCAAGATTCTCAGCAACCTAGCATTACCCTGTTTCAAAAACAAATAAAATGGCTGGGGGTGTAAGGTAGAAAGCCCCTGGGTCCAATCCCCAGTACCACAACAAAAAGAAAAAGAAAAAAGAAATTAGTCACAAGAGACCACATATTGTATGATTCCATTTATATGAAATGTCTAGAATAGGCATAAGTATAGAGACAAATAGTAGATTAGTGGTTTCTTAGAGCAGAGGTTAATGGGGTATCAGGGTGGGGTGATAGCAAAAGGGCACAGGGCTTCTTTTTGAGGTGACAAAAATGTTCTAAGATTGACTGTGGTGATGGCTGCACATATGCATAACCAGACTAAAATTCTTAAGTAGTGACTGTGGTTAAGTTTAACATACTTTATTCTACATGAATTGTATGTATATAAACTATTTCTATCTCAATAAAGCAATTAGAATAAAGTATGTTAAACTTAACCACAGTCACTACTTAAGATCATGATTTAACTGTCAAAAGTACACACTAAAAGGTTCCACTGACTTAATACATTTGGAAAAATTACAACAAACTGAATCTTCTGCACCAACACAAATTGAATTAAACATCAAATGTCCTACCCTATCACTAGTCTTTTAAAAATATATTTTTCTTTGTCATATTCTCTTAGTAGCTGCTTGTCTCCTCTTATACCTGTCTGACACAGTTTCACCCCAGCAAGCCATAGACAGCCTGAGAGATACAAGAGGATCTGGGGCAATTCAGACCATAAAGGTAAGGAATTTGGCTGCTCCTGTTACAAACACAGTGTAATACACAATCAAACGGGCACTAAGATGAAAATCCAAAGCATGCTATTAGTCAAACACACCTGTTTATTTTTTATTTACATTTGAATATAACCCAGGCATCTATAAAAGCCCACAGTATTTTAAACAAAATAATGGAAAAATTCAACCTTTCCACTTTACCCTTTTAGGATCTACTGCTCAGTTTTTGTCCTATTCAATTCTAGGAATGGATCCTCTCACTGGAATAATGGGATGGTGCTTACAATATACTTGATAATCTTTGGCCAAAAAGATCTAAAGATCCTACTCTATCACCAAAACATCGAACATTTATAATGGTATAAAAAAATGTAAAGGAGTGCTAGTTGTCTTTTGCTGTGGATAACTAACATCTTCCATGTTTACCCTACCATTAACATTTCAAAAATACCGTAGCAATGCCAAGGATATCATTATATTATAATCATACCGAAAAGATTTTGCAGATTTCACTCTAGCTATAGATCTACACACTAACTCATCTCCCTGTCCTGAACACCCTGTCTCATCTGTAGAAACATCATGAGAAGAGTGGATGCTAGAATCCTGGCCTTTAAGTCAGCTCCATGGGCTTCAAAGTCCCATCTTCCCAGGGCTGGGGTCTAATCCAATATCACATACAGTGAATTATTATAATTACTGACAAATTCACCAAGCAACCTGATTCTCAAGGCTTAAGTAAGTCATTCGCAAAACAATCCATACAAGGCCTGCACAAGTTCTGAAAACAGAACTCCCCTTGTTAAAATCAAATAAGGCTTCAAACTCAGGAAGTTCAGGTCTTCTCTTTGAAACAAAATACATGATCAAATATATGTATGAATAGGCATGTAATCCGTCTTTAATATTGGAAAGAAAGAAACCCACACTAGCATGGTCTATCAGTTCATCACCTGGACATTCTGTGGCAAACAAGTTTTAACTATCTCTGTGCTGATATTAGTGAACAGCTCCCAAGTTTCAGGAATGATATGAAATGGCAGAGTGAAAATATCCTTGGGCCGGGCACGGTAGCGCACGCTTGTAATCCCAGTACTTGGGAGGCGGGACCGGAGGATCTGGGTTCACAGCCAGCCACAGCTACTTAGTGAAGCGCTCCGCAACTTTGTGAGACCCAGTTTAAAATTAAAGTATAAAAAGTAGGGCTGGGGGTGTAGCTCGGAGGTAAAATGCCCCTGGGTTCAATCCCTGGTACTGCCAAAAAAAAAAAAAAGAAAAGAAAATATCCTTGGGGAAACTATTTAAAATCCAAACAAATTATTTAAAGCCTTTATTTTGCTTATCTGTTAAGATTAGTGATATGATTTGTTTAAAATATTATCTGTGAGCCCGGTGTGGTGGTGCACGCTTGTAATCCAAGTACTTGGGAGGCTGAGACTGGAGGATCGCAAGTTCAAGGCCAGCCTCAGCTTAGTGAAGCCCTCCACAACTTAGTGAAACCCTGTTTCAAAATAAAGAATAAAAAATAGGACTGGGGGTGTAGCTCGGTGGTAGAATGCCCCAGGTTCAATCCCTGGTACCGCAAAAAAAAAGAAATAGATTTTCTGGAATATGCCATTGTTAACTACTACACAGAATGCCTTCTTTTCCCCTTATTCTTCAGGAGGAAAACATTAGCAAATATAATGCCCATATTTACTGTTTTTAATTTTATTTGGTCCTGCCAGTAAAGGGAGAAAGGATTCTACAGACTTATAAAATATTTATCTTTATTTTGTGCTACCTTCGGATTTTTTGACCTTTAAAGCAATACCTTTTCACACTGTATGCAGCTTTATTCCAAGATAAATTTCTTCAGGTTGCAAATTTTTCCTTAGTCAAAAAATATAGAATTGTTCTTAGCAAATATTTTTGATTCCTCATTCCTGCTAGTATCATGATGTCTACTCTAGCAACTAGTTTTCTACAATGTATTTCAGCGTATCTTTACTTTTTTCAGCAATATAATTATCTTCATGAGTTCCGGGACAAACTAGCTGCATATCTATCATCAAGAGATATACTATCAAGATCTGTGTCAAGATAAAGAAGAATTTCAAATAGCATATATGTGACGTCAGAAATTAAGTTCTAACATCATTTGTATCTAAAGTGTTATCAACTTGAATGTAAATGTGTATGTGCAGATATTCCTAAAGCTTTTATTGACAGAAACTCATTGTGTCTCTTTTATCTTATAGCACAAGGACAGAAAAATTGGTATACAGTTTTCCTTTTAGTAATGCACTGGCTGGCCAGGCATGGTGGCGTACGCTTGTAATCCCAGTACTTGGGAGGCTGAGACCGGAGGATCGGGTTTGCGGCCAGCCTCAGCTACTTAGTGAGGCCCTCCACAACTTAGAGACCCTGTTTCAAAATAAATGAATAAAAAAATAGGGCTGGGGGTGTAGCTCGGAGGTAAAACGCCCCTGGGTTCAATCCCCGGTACTGCAAAAAAAAAAAAAAAGAAATGCACTGGCTGCTCTAATTACCTTTAAGTAATACTGAGGGAAAAAATAGAAAAATACTGGCATGTTTTTACTTTTTACCTCATTTTACTACTGGTAACTGCTAGTTGGCACATGATATAGTAATTAAGTATGAAGTTGTATGAGAACCCACACTGAACTTTACATAACTTCTACCCTCAAATCCTCCTGAAATCCTGACATTGTTTCTACCTGATAGACTTACAGAATTACAAGGGATCCTGTGAATCTTCTAGTCACTTCCCTCCCAACACTGGGTCAGCCCCAATAGATGTTTACCCAGCATCTACTGGAACTTTTTCAGAGAAGAGGAATTCACTGGTTCAGACAGTTGCTCCACTTCTAGTGCATTCATTTTTCCACCCTAAAAACTACATGGAATGAATTTTAATCCCTTTTTCACATATATTTTATAAAGTATTTAGCTATAGATTAACAATCTCTAATTCTCCCATTCCACCTCACTCCATACTAGTGAAACTTTTTATTTTAAAATTCAACTTTGAGCTACCCAAAGCAATCATCTGGGCAGTACCAAGGATCATGAGTCAAAGTCACCTGTTTCAACACAGTACCACACAGAGTAATTCCATGGCTCTCCTGGCTACTGGTAATTACAAAGGTGAATCAGTGGCCATTTGGCTATTATCACCAGGCTGCAGACTCATGTGCTTCCACAAAAGACAGAGTTTCACCACATCAAAATTTGGTTTTTAAATAATCATACGATGACTGGAAGTCTTCCTTTGTCTCACATTCTTCTTGCTGCTGATGAACTAAGTATTTGAATTTCAGCAAGGAATACTCCAAAACAATTACTAGTGCTATTTAGGAACTTCAGATAAGAGCACCAGTTTGTTCTGTAATAGAAAATCAGTATTTTAATACTTTCATATGTACACTGCATGTTATAAGAATACTGAGGAAGATAAAGGTATCACATATCCCACCAGTACTTAATGTTTAACCTAAGGATTTCTTATCTCAGATAATAAATGCCAAAATTATAGCATAAGAGTTAGTTTTTAGAGTACAGGCTACAACAGTAGATTAGCCTTCATGACTTTGGTATTACAGCCAAATACAATTTAAAATCACAGTATCTGTTAAACTTTAGATAGTCACTGAAGTTGACATTAGCGTATCTCACATGAGCTTTATAGTTTATTCATGAATACTTATGAATATGGAGGGAAAATACTGGCATGGACTAATCAAATCTCTAATCACTGAATTTTCAATTTCATCACAACTGCTAATTAAGCCTTCTACATTCAAAATACTTGACTAAACTATTTTAATATACAAGAAAACCATCAATTATTCCAACAACAGAGAAACATGGAGCGTCACTACTGAAATATAATTGTTAAGTTAAGCTTAATAACATGAAATTCCAACATTCTAGGAAAAGTATTTTCTCTGACTAAACTGTGATAACCCCCAAAACAATGGGCGGGGTGGGAGGCAGACAGAAAGAATCCAGAGCCCAGGCCATACACAAGCCAGAGTTAGCTACGTTTAGAATTAACACAAATTCAACCATTATCCATAAATTACACAAGGAAATATTTGAGACTGTTTTTATTAAATATACAAAAGTAAAATAAGCAAGCTCTAAGGAGTAAGGCAGGGCTACTTAAGGGCATTTTCTTTGGACAGTGGTACAGCACCACCAAGCTTATATTTTAACAAACCAGGAGCATAGACAATAACTACATTTTATGTTTTTCTTAGTAGTTTTAGAGTCTACCTAGTCATCAATTTAAGAAATTTTCCTTCTCCAGAATACATAAACATGTTGACTCAAGAAATCTGAATATTTCAAAAAAGCACTGTACAATAAAATTAACATATATGAGAGGTGAAATTCATTCTTTTGCATGTAAAGATATCCTCCACATCTTTTACAATGTGCATTAATAAGATTAATGCAGAACAAAACCCTCACTCCAACCCCACTGATCAATCATCTTACATGGTTAACACTATTTTGCAGAACAAGCAGCAGTTATTTACTCCTTGTAGACACTTAGCTTTAGAACTCTGAATGTTAGTCAAAGTAAAATTGTAAGAAATACAGTCAAATACATCCAGAAATAGGACCATATTTTCTTTTGGCATGACTGGAGTACTAACTCAGAACCATCTAAGATATACTACTAGTACCAGAGAATTACTAGCTACTGGTCTGATTACAGATCAACGGCTAATAAACAAAAGAGCTTAAAATCATTTGAAACTAACATTAATATAATAGTTTCCAAAAAGGATGAACATGATTATTTTTATGAATGATGCTAGATAAGGTATCAATATTTTTCTTTCCCCTTCAAAATGAACAGTCTTGGAATACTTTTGTCATCAAAGTTTCTGATTTACAATTACACTGAGAAATATACATTTGGGGGCTATCATTATAATTTGGGGGCTGTCACATTATAATTTTAAGTGATATAAATAACTGGATGTATGCTTTTTAATACAGATTATTTTTGAATGGGTTTTATATAGTATCATAGTGCTCAATATATCCACACCTAAAATGAACTCACTCCTGCAGGGTAGAAGAGATACACAGAAGTCATTAGCTGTTCCTTAGCAATAATATTCCAAACACTCTTCATATATAATTGGAGAAGTATTGTATAAAGGAAAGCATTTTGCCAGTTTCAAAGCACTTACAGCTTCCTTTCTATTCAAATATCAGACTAACTTCAAAAGATGTTGATTTGGGAGCAGAGAAAAGCTCTATAAGAGCTATTATTAGCATGAGTAATCCTCAAGTTGGAAACACCAAACAGACTCTAGAAGAAACACATGCTGCACACGGCCCTGCACTTTGTTGCCTTATGAGAGATTATTATCCAGGTGTGTGAAACTGACTGGTAGGTCTGGCAGTTCTTGGTGAAATTGGTGAAGCTTCACAAATGTTTTACTAATATACAAACATATAAATTGAAGGAGGACTATCTGGTCATTTCCTAACACTTCCCCTTTCCATTATAAATAACTCAAACTTCAAACAAGTTAGTAGTTTGTCTATAGCTGGGGACCGAACTCTCCCTACCCTGGAATGGGGGGAGTGGGGAGTATCAATTAAGTATTATAAAAACCATCAAATGTCATTAATAACATTTAGACACATGTATTGAATAGCTTCTACCCCTACATCTCCTTAATACTAAAGTGGCCTATTGCCATGATACTCAATAGGATAACTGCTAAACAGACTATTATATAAGATTTTAATTCAGGAGAATCTAATATCATAGCAACAAAGAGTTGTTGGAATAGATGTAACTACAGTAGATGCAGTAAAATAGGGACAAATGGGGAAAATAGTTTCTGAAAGCTAGAGAGCTCATAAAGATAAAATGAACCACACAATACCAAAAGAAACTGTAAGAAGGAAAAATTATTGAGTGCTTAAATTCAGAGGTTTGATGTAAGCTAGAAAAGATTATAAATCCAGGCTAACTATGCCTCAGTTGAACATAGAGGAATAATAGAAGGCTAGGGCCATCCCAAACAGATTAATGTGGGGAACAAATTCAATTCAGAGCAAGGAAACAATCCAGCAGGATATTGTCTGGTTCAAGCATTTTGTTTCTTTCTCTTGATAAGTGATCTAATTTCACAAAACACTGAAAAGGCAAAAGTGGGCAGATATTATAAGAGCCTCCAGGTACTCAAATCTTCTAATCACAAATTTGCCTAGGAGCTAACAGCCTCTTAGTGATATGGGTGAACCTCGCAGTCAACAATCTTTGAGTAATCAGCTGAAGACTACATGAAATTTTGGAAGCAAGAGAATGTGGCTTCCAACTAATACACTTTGCATTAATCCTGGAGAAGATGCTAGTATAGATTATTAAAAGGATGCTTGCTAAAACTTATAAAGCAAAGTAATGTTTGCTAAGAGAAAAAGGGTGTGGGAAAATACTTTGAATGGAAAACTAAAATTACAGTCCCAGGAAACCTATCCTAATTGTAGACTTGGCCAGGTCTCTCATGATCAAAAGTACTTGTGAACAAGAAAGGAAAATGAGAAGTAGATGCTGATATAATTAGATGGACTAGAGACTGAATGACGGCACATACTCAAAACATGAATCTTTAGTGCCTAGCAAGTGCTCAATAATTTATAAACTGAAGAACAGCCAGTTCCCTCTAGGTGTTCTCCAGACTATAAATTACAAGATCTTTAAAGATTTCCTTGTTGTGAAATGGTTCAACTCTCTTCACTCTTCTAATTCTACATTCTCTTCTTCAACACACTTACCCCAATTACCCAATCCCAACTCTCCCAAAGGTGGGGAAGCAGCACTATTTCAAACCATTTTTTCACTAGTAGAGAATAAAATAGCAATCAATACAAGAAGTTCTTGGAATAAGACTTCCACAAACACGTCCATAAACTCCCTTTATCATTATGAGAATTCTTCTACACTGGTTTTCTTTGATCCTTCGTTCAAGAACCTTCTAAAACACATTATTTCCCATTGCCTTAACTTCCACATCCCAAATAAAAGTACCAGAATGCTTATGAAAACATGCAATCCATAATTTATCTGCCTCACAAAAAGTAGCAAAAATTCAACTTTTCAAGTCATTTTACCTTAAAACCACCTGTTTTAAAAGGGAAAACAGCAGAGCATGGTGGCACATGCCTGTAATCCCAGGCTGAGACAGAGGGATCGCAGGTTGGAGGCCAGCCTCAGCAGGACCTTCAGCAACTTAATGAGACCCTGTTTCAAAATTTTAAAAAAGGGCTGGGGTGCAGCTCAGAAGTAGAACACCCCTGGATTCAATATCCAGTACCACCAAAGAAAAGGAAAACAAAACTTAAAACATTTTAAGTGCCACAATATTTTTTTAACTGGTAACAGACACGATGATACTGTGCCATCAACAGTTAGGAATATTCTCAAATGACAACAGAGGGAAATGTGCTTGGCCATTTAAAAATCTTCCTTTTTAGATCCAGGAATGGTTATTTTTAAGAAAAACCCCAATGTAATAATACTCTATTTTTTAATGACAGTAATATGTCTGTTAAAGATAAAGCAAATGTGAGAAATAGCTATTTGTAATCTTTAAAACAACGCACTGAAAATGATCTTAATTTCAGAGTTTTATTGTATTGCACTAAAGGAACAGCAGGATGGTTATACAATTTTCTCTCTCATTCGGTTTTGAAAATCTAAAGTACTTGCAAATTCTTAAGAATACCTTTACCACCAGATTAGAACAGTAAGCATAATATAACCAATTTCTTAATAAGTAATGTCTTACAAATAAAAACACATTTAAAATAGCTTTAAATGCATTCTTCACAAGTAATTCAGCATATATATTTATATCATGTTCACTTATGCTTAAGAATTAAAGCAAGTATATTACTCTGATGGAAATATGGTAAATCTCTCATTCATGCAATATACAGGGATAATATTCAAGTCGAAGGGAAAAAATCCCACTCTTCTTATTTATGTAAATGTATCCATATATAATCGCCTACATGATAAACAAGGAAACCTATAAAGTTTCCCACAAGTCAGATATACAGTTTCAGTTCATCAGAAGCACCTGATATCTATAGCTAATTTATAATTAGATGGCATTTCAATAAAACCAAAATGAACCCTACAAGTTCCTATAAACAAAAGCTTCCAATGGACTACGGGCAGTCAGTAATTAATGCAATCATTCAGAGGGTTATGGCTGTTCCTTAAGGAGTGCAAGTTCAAACCTGTCAACACCAAAGGTAAGCATTTTATATTAATTTATACGTAATTCCATTTAAATTCTTTATCCAAGTATAACATATGAAAACAGTCTTTCCACAAGCAAAAAATGTGGAAACATTTAAAAAATAAGGAGTCATTTTTAAAGTAACTGATCATATTCCATAGGCTACTCTTGGAAACAGGATCTTGCTGGATAGAATCCCTTCATTCGGTGGCTGTTGCATGCACTTAACTGGACCAATTCTTCTGTGTGTTGTTCTAAGAGCTCACCAAAACATAGATCATGCTGAAAAGAAGAGAGAAGCTATTAATTCAAACATTCCTAAGAACACAAAGAGTTGAGCTTACTTTATATAGTGAACTAGTATGTGGTACCATACCATCACAGCAAATGAAGACTAATGGCAAGTTCACAGTGTGACTTTAATTTGCATTTATGGACTTCTGCCTGACATAGGACTTGGCTGAGTGCATGTGATGTAGTTGTCCCCTATTTCCTTTCCAATTTTAGCAAGTAGAACAGCACAGCTGAAAGCTTAATGGGGATCAGAGCTTAGAGAAGCAATCCAAAACACACACTCTCTGGAGTTGTATCTAATAATAGGATTGAGCATCTCTACAGAGCTAACTTTGCTCTAGGCCCATTAGGTCCTTCATATGCACTACCTCACTTAATCCTCCAAGCTGCCCTAGGAGGCAGGTACTGTTATTCCATTTTATAGAAGGGAATGGTCAATCGAGCAATGTTCCCATTAGAGCCTATTCTTATAGCCTTTATCTAGTAGGAAAGGCTCCAAGCAGTAAAAACAGGGCTGGGGGGGGGGGCAACCAGCAAAACACAAGGCAGTAGACCTTTCATTTAGGCCTACGAAATACAAGGGCAATTCTATATAAAAAGTGAATTAGGAAAGGCACAGGGTCATGGTTTAGAGAAATGTTTCTATCTCTAAATGGAAATATAAAGCAGAGTTGAATAAAGCTGATTGACAATTTTAAAACAGAACAAAGGTCCAAATACTACCATATCCTGGTAAACATTTTCCCACAACTGCACATCTCCAACTTTATCATTTATTCAATCATTCATTTCTTCTTTCTTTCGACAAATACATTTTAAGTGCCTGCTACATGCCAGCAATGTTCCAGACACGCCTTACACAAGTTTAAAAGGTGGATATTAGAATGACAAATGGAATTTCACTGTTCAGAACCTATTGACTAGCTGGGAGTGGTGGTGCACGCTTGTAATCCTAGTACTTGAGGGGCTGAAACAGGAGGGTCGCAGGTTTGAGGACAGCCTCAGCAATTTAGTGAGGCTCTCAGCAACCTAGTAAGACCATGTTTCCAAATAAGAAATAAAATAGGTCCAGGGGTGTAGCTCAGAGATAGACTGTCTCTGGGTTCAATTCCCAATACTACACAAAAAAAGAACCTATTAACTCTTTTTTTTTTGCGGTACTGGAGACTGAACCCAGGGGCGTTCTACCTCCGCGCTACACCCCCAGCCCTATTTTTTTATACTTTATTTTGAAACCAGGTCTCACGAAGTTGCGGAGGGCCTCACTAGGTGTAGAGAGAGAGAGAGAGAGAGAGAGAGAGAGACAGGGAGACAGGGAGAGAGAGAGAGAGACAGGGGGAAAGAGAGAGAGAGAGAGCGCTGAGGCTGGCCATGAACCCGGATCCTCCGGTCTCCGCCTCCCAAAGTACTGGGATTACAAGCGTGCGCCACCATGCCCGGCAAGAACCTGTTAACTCTTTGTTTCATATATAAGCAACATCTATAGATACACTAAAGGGTACTCATGTTCACAGTTATAACCTTTAAAAGCATAAACATGACTTTTACCTAAATTTCAGTCTAACATTTCATTCATCCTTTCCTATGATGGAAACTTAGGTGAAGTGAAGAGAAATAAGAATATAAGCCTATCAGATATTTAACAAGTTTTGAAGTGACAAAAAGGAAAGGGAACCAAAGCTTAATTATTCCGAAAATTTCATCTTACACAGCTATATTTTAAAATATTTTGACAATCATGTGGAAAGTCCTCTCCAGCATATTTATGTAGCTTAAAGAAAAATTTTGATTCCATACTTACTACAGTCCTTTTCTACATCTGACTGTACTTACAGCGCACCTAGAACAGTGGCTTTCAACCAAGGCACTTCTGCCCCACAGGGGCATCAGGCAACACCCAGAGACATTTTTGGTTGTCACGAATTAGGAAGTCACTGGCATCTAGTGGGTAAGGGTTAGGGGTGCTGCTAAATATCCTACAACCTACACCCCCCAAATAAAAATGATCCAGCCCAGAATGTCAACAATACCAAAACTATGAAACCCCAACCTAGAGGAACAATGAAATGAATCCATTACAGTACAAAAATAGAAAAATCTGTAGATACACCGCCCTGTAGCATAGAACTGTTCTTTCATTGATCCCATTCAGATCACACAAGCCAGAAAGCAAAGGTCCAGGCACCTGGCTTGTGAAGAATGACAAGGCAAAAAATTAAACACCTCTGGAGAGATACTGAAAGCAAGCAGAAACATTTTTTTTTTTTGTAAACTCAACACAGCCCTGTCCTTTCTATACCACCACTTTGCAAAGGAGAACAAAGACTGTTCTTTACCAACTAAATGTGTGAGAATTTAGGAAGAGACAGCCCCAACTAAACCCTCAGCTTCTGAATCCATGCCAGTCTGTGGCCCTGACATGTGCCGTCTGTCTCCTTGACTGGGTGGTCTGCTGGTGTGCACTGTCCAGTTACCATTACTACCATTCAAGACACTGAATTACTCAAGCGAATTCAAGGTGCTAAACCATAATGCCTGCAAACTACTTAGGCAGCAAAGTAAGATCATATTTCCATTTTAGTTTTTAAACTTACCCATACAGGTAGTAAAAAAACGCTAGAAGGTAAAAAGCTAATTTGCACCATCCTTCTTTCTGACAGTATGCTAGAATATCTGCATTCATGATGGTAGTCGGGTCATAGAGTCCTGGTCCACTCATCACTGGTCTACTCATATACCTGGAAGAAACACAGTCCATTAGCCACTCAGAAAGGCAGCAAACCTTCGGGACAGGAGAGAGGGTTTTCTCCTCAAGCATTTGTTACAATGAGAGGTGGTCCAGATAAGGAAGCATACTTTTCCTGACATGTAGACTTCTTTCCATTTATCATCTTAATTTTAAAATTACAGCCCCTAAATGAGAATGGGACAGCTAAACAAATTACATCTTGTCTCTGCATTTTCAGAAATACAATAAAAATAGGAGGAACTATAAAAAGGAAATCAGTTTTTTAACCTTTTATCTTGATATAATTTTTAGACTTAGAGAACATGTGCAAGAACCCTTCATGCAGGTAGTCCAAATGTTACCACTGACCTCACTTGCTTTATCCTTCTTTTTTTTTGTTCATTGTATCTCTAAACATAAGTACATCTTTTTCTGGACCATTCCAGAGTCCATTATCGACATGATACCACTTTACTCCTAAAAACTCTAACTCTGTACAGAGCAGATGCAACAACTTGAAGTTAAGAAATGTGGTTATCTTCGGTAAGTAACCAAATGTTTTTGAAGTCATAAAGTACACAGAGAAAGAAGACAAACGCTGTACATTTTTATTTTTATGAAGTTCAAAAACAGGCAAAACTAATCTAAGCTGATGGAGGTCAGTAGTCATGGTAGGTGTGGGAGAGTGACTGACTACCTGTGATGGGGCACAAGGGAGTGTTCTAGAGGCTGGAACTGCTGTACACCTTGATCTGTGTGGTGGTTTCACAGGTGTATATATACATAAAAATTCATTAATGTATGCTTCAGATTTGTGCATGTTACTGTACATAAGTCAAACCTTATCTTTTAAGAAAATCCCTTTAAAAGCAATAAAGCTCCATAAAAGGTATTAAACATTATTTGTAAACCCATTTGGTATTTTAAAAAATAAATGCTAACTAATTTTTAATTTTCATTTAGGTGAATAGCATATAAGATGACCATGATAACCACAGTATAATTAAAATGTAATTGGGATAAATATTAAAAGTATATCTAAATATTACCTCCAAATATGATATGCCAAGAGGGGCATATTGAGACCCAGTGTAAGCCATTCTGCTGCACAAAGAAACATGACACAGAAGAAAGCATGGATGAGGTACTCTGGAAGTACAAGCTGGAAGAAAAACACAAGCCTATTATGAAAATGCCGTGAGAGCAAGTCAACTGCCAATGTGGAAAGCAGGTGGCAACCAAGTTTTATAATGTAAAAAATCACTGTTTTCTTAGAATCAGAAACAAAAGATGTTACTGAGTTTTACTCCCATATTTAGCTTTTTACCTAAAGCAGGATAAGATACAGATTGCCCTAAAAGAACAAGATATGACTTAAAATTTAAAACTCAAATTCTGGCCGGACATAGTGGCGCATGCCTGTAATCCCAGTACTTGGGAGGCTGAGACAGGAGGATCACAGGTTTGAAGCCAGCCTCAGCAACTTAGTGAGGCTGTCAGCAACTTAGCGAGACCCTGTTTCCAAATAAAAAATAAAATGGGGCTGGGGATGTAGCTCGGAGGTAGAATGCCCCTGGGTTCAATCCCCAGCACCACAAAAAAAACCCTCAAATTCTTAGAGCAGCATGTTATACAAAGTTACCACCCAGGTTGTTCAGTTACTTGCTAATCAATTGAAATATTTTTTATTTCCATCATTCAACAATGATAAAATTACAAAAATGAGGTATCTGATCACATGCAACATGACTTTAAAAAATCCACAAAAACAAAACTCCCTTTAGAAGTTTATACATTAGTGCTTTAAGCCTTTAACAAAAACCAGGAATGCTACGTATACAATATTTAGCAAATCACATCACATTACCACAAAAGTAATTTTTCAATGGAAAGCCAACCAGCCAACAATCTCAGCACAGTCGGGGGGAGAACACTAATACGCACAAATGCAAACAATGTGCTTTCTGCAATGTAGGAGGGAAAAGACTTTCTTAACCATGAAATTGTAATTTCCCAGGTTCCAGAGTTCTCATTCTTATATAACCTTTTCAGTTTCTTTACTCCTGCTCACCAACGAAATGCTAGAAACTCAGAACTCAAAAAGAACACACATCTTTTGGTAGCAGGTAGTACTAAGTAAAGAAAAAATAATTCAAGTAAAATGCTTTTTATAAAAAGACTTAATGCTTTAAATTATCTTTCTCATCCCAAAAATTTCAGCCTAATGATTTTGTTAAGTAAAAATACCAAAACCTTTCATTGTAAATTTTCAGCCCAAAACCTCCTACAAGTCACAGCTTCAAAGCCAGTTTCTCAAATGTTTACTTCACACCAAGTTAAAAATCATATTAATCCTCCACATCATCAGATCTTTCCTGAGGCAAAAGCATGGCTGTAGAAATAGTATAATTCTACAACAAATTGAAGACCATGGTCTACTACTCCCAAATTGTGTTTTCCAATTGAAAGCTATACAGTGACCTTTTTAAAAATTTCTGTACACACACACACACACACACACACACACACACACACACACAAAGAGACCAAACCCAGGGCCTCCTGCATGCTGGTCAAGCACTCTACTGCTGAGCTACATCCCCAGCCCTAGAACAAACTTTTTAATGAATACTATTTTAAATAAAATCAACTAATCTACTAACCAGATATTTTCTGCAAACTTAAGCAATATAATAAATAACAAAGATAACTTCTGCATATGTATATAAACTTTTAAATAAAATGAACACCAGCATGTAAGATCAAAGTTCTCTAAACAAGAAAATGTCCACAGGACATATTTAAAACTTAATGAACAAACCAAAAAAAAAAAAAAACACACTTCAGGAGCTCCTCTAAAGTTGCTTTTGTAATACTAGTTTAAATTACAGAATGTTTCTTTATGTTTCTTTAAAACCTAAGAAAATCTATTTCAGCCCTCTAAAGACAACTGATAGCTACCAATATAAATTATCTTGCAAGGTTTCATCCTACACTTACAGACTGAGATATGAAGAGAGAATGATTTTGAAATCAACATGACACCCCCTGCTCTTAAACAATATACTTTAATAAGTATTTAAAAAGGTAGTCTGTGACTCCACCAGTTCTAATATGAAACAAATTTCGTACTCCCTTCTCAAGAAAAGTAAAAAATTTTATTATGCATTTCTCACAAAAACCAGTCCTCTCCAATAATTCTTCAATGATAAAATTTCACAAGTACCACAAAAATTATTCTAATTAGGAACCAAAGTTCACACAAAAACTAGTATCCAGAAAATATACCTCATGCAAACATGGCTAAAATGATAGTACTTAAACATGCAAAAACATAATATTCTCTTGTTAAAGTTCCTTTTTTAGAAAATGATATTTGTCTTCCCCCATACTTTGGCAGAACTGTAAAAACAAATTTAAATAGGGAAAACTGTCAGATGCAGTGCTGTTCAGCCAATTATCGGCACTCTATCCAAAATGCAACCTGGGATGCTATAAAAACACCCTTCGACCTACTATAGCATCATGATGTCCCAAGCACATGTCTTTGCTCAGTGAGAATTTCTTTCCATTAAGAAAAGCCAAAAATCACACATTATATGTTAAAATGAAATTATTCCTTCTTAAAGGTATAGTAAACTAGGAAAACAAGCTTGAGCTTTGAAAATCAGGTTGTCTGGGTCTCTCTACTTTAACTGTTTAACCATGGGCAAGTGCTTCAACCTCACAAAGCAACTGAGTTAACTATACTGTCGAGAATAACAATATACCTACCTCTTAGGATTGTCATGAGAACTTGAATGAAAAACTCCAGGGAAAATGCTTATGAGCCCATATCCTGGCACCCAGGAAAGTGCTCATCTGATTGCAGCTATTATTACCCTCATCATTGTTTGGTTATTTGAAGTAATGAAAAGCCAAAGAAAATGCAATACTATTAACAAACAAAAGGAGAAATTTCAGTTTCTTAATTTCTTGGTAATGATTAGCTTCAACCACTAAGGTAAAGATGTTTTAAAATGCACACTTACTACTTTCCAACCAGAAAGCTTATCCATTTTCTTTTTTTTTTTCACAAGAGCAGATAAACAGCTAGTTAAAACTTTTAATTATACCTACATCAACTCTTACTGTAACAGTTATCTTAAGGACAAACTAGAAATCTATTCCTTCATTCACATTTATCTGGGAAACAATGATAAAGTAGCAAACTGAGTTTACAGATGCTTTTCCAATAAGACCCTGTAGCAGGCTAGGCATTAGAGTTTTACACCATAGTCTACACAAATTCTCATCTTCATTAAGCAATTTTTTTTTTTTTTTTGCGGTACCGGGGATTGAACCCAGGGGCATTCTACCTCCGAGCTACACCCTCGGCCCTATTTTTTATCCTTTATTTTGAAACTGGGTCTCACGAAGTTGCGAAGCCTCACTAATTAGCTGAGGCTGGCCACGAACCCGGATCCTCCGATCTCAGCCTCCCAAGTACTGGGATTACAAGCGTGCGCCACCACGCCTGGATTCATTAAGCAATTTTTAAAGATGAATTACTGTTTTCTACTGCCTAAAGATATACCCACAACTTTCTTAAAAATACCTTTTCAGTTTCTGACCAATCAAACAAAATGAAAACTACAGACTAAAGGAGAATCTTCCTAAATGAAGCAAATATTTGTATAGCCTAAGCACAGTGGAGCCACATTATCACTAAGTCCATCACAGCTCAAAACTTAGGATAAGAGAGGCCTGTTTTAGAAATTTAGAGTGGATATATCTAATACACTAGAAATAAGATATGTAGACATTTGTATACAAATTGTTAACTACAAAATTCTGGCACCTTGAGTCCAAAGGACAGCATTACTGTTAAGATTCCAGAACCCAGTAACAGAGCTATCTATTGAAAAGGCTCTGAATAAACATCAACTCAAAGACTGAACTAATTTATTCCAGAACACATACTGCCACAGATAAAACTAGATATGGCAGGTGAGTCCATACTACAGATTTCATTTGCATAATACCTTATAATAAGCCACAACTCAAGAATAATCTCACCATCTATTAAAGTCATTTTATGTTAATCAACTTTCAAACTGCACCAGATAATTTAATATACATGTGCCTATGGCTATAACATAAAAATAATGCATAAGCATTTAACAGCTTTCCCTACTTGACTGGGCCAGCAAGCAAACATTTGCATAAAACATGAAGTTTCATGAAATCATAAACCTCAACAGGCATATGAACAAGCACACTGAACAAAACAGTACAAATACAAATGCCCTAACCCTCCCCATGAAATGAACGTAGCATTAAAACATTAAACTAAAAAGCAGTACACACCTTTAGTGCAATTTTGACTCTTTTAATCTTTTTGACCTTTTCAACTGTCTTTGGCCGACAATGTAAAAAGCAGATTGGAAGAATGTTAGTATGACAGCTGACAAGATCATCAGTAGATTAATAATAGTCAGAATAGTCAAGCATGACAGGAAAAAGTATTTTTTTAATTCTACCTACTTCAAAACATACAGATATATCATGCTTCTGAGAATATTGGCCATTTTCAAATTATATCAAGTTAAAAGCAAATACATTTTAAAGTCTGAAGATAAATTCTATATTATAACTTACAGGATTCAGGGTATTACACTGGTCTATAGGATTCTTGTAATCGGTCTTCAGCTCATCGAATGCTATAATCTAAAACAAAATTAAAACAGTCAGGACCACTCACTTTAACAAAAAGCAGCAAAAACCTGCCCCATTGTCAAATAAATATTAAAGCAAAAGCATACCAACTTCACAGGTAATAATTTATAGTAAACTCAATATATGCTAAAAAAAATAGTAAGAACCAGAATCAGTTTAAAGAATTGTTAATACTTTTATGTTGTTATTACTAAAATGATCTGATAGTACTGTGATATCTTCAATTTTCAATTTCTTCAATGTCTCTGTTCAAGCTATTTTCTCTACTTAAAATGAGCTTTTCCTCACCTATATACCTATTTATCTGAACTCTTTACCCTAAAAACCCCTCTTCTTTTTTTTTTTTTTGGCAGTACCGGGGATTGAACCCAGGGGGGTTCTGCCTCCGCGCTACACCCCCGGCCCTATTTTTTATACTTTATTTTGAAACTGGGTCTCACGAAGTTGCGGAGGGCCTCACTAAGTAAAGAGAGAGAGAGAGAGAGAGAGAGAGAGAGAGAGAATGAATGAGAGAGAGAGAGCGAGAGAGCGAGAGAGCTGAGGCTGGCCGCAAACCTGGATCCTCCGGTCTCCGCCTCCCCAAATACTGGGATTACAAGCGTGCGCCACCACGCCCGGCCAAAACCCCTCTTCTTGAACTGACTCCTCTGTAGCTTTTCCTGACTCTCTTGGGCAGAAAGAATTGTCTACATCTCCACATTTATAATGCGGCCAATAAGGCATTTCTCATACTGGGGTATCATTTATGTATAGGCTTCTTTGTCCCACTGGACTGTGTACACCTCAGGGAGAAAGACCATTTTTAATCATCTGTACATGCGCCTCCCTTGGCACAGGCTTAGTGGGACACTAGAAATGGACTTGAACACTTGAACACTCCAGTTTATTCCCATTTGTACTCAAACACATACCTTTCTTTCTTTTCTTTTCTTTTTCTTTCTTTTCTCCCTCTCTCTCTCTCTTTCTTCTCTTTCTTTTGTACTGGGGATTGAACTCAGGGGCATTCTACCTCTGAACCACATCCTCAGCCCTATTTTATTTTTTATTTTGAAACAAGGTCTCACTAAGTTGTTGAAGGTCTTGCTAAGTTCGAGACTGACCTCAAACCTGCGATCCTCCTGTCTCAGCCTCCCAAGTACTAGGATTATAGGCATGTGCGGCCATAATTGGCAAACAGATATCTTTTTTTTATTCTACCTCTGAGTTAGACCCCCAGCCCTATTTTATTTTTTATTTTTGAAAGAGTCTCACTAAGTTGCGGAGGGCCTCACTAAATTGCTGAGGCTGGCTGCGAACCTGCGATCCTCCTGTCTCAGACTCCCAAGTATTGGGATTAAAGTGTGAAACACATACCTTTCTAAGAATGTTTCTGTTCATACAGTCTTAACTTGAAAGGTCACTAAAACACAAAACTTCAAAGTCAAAATGTACTAACAATCAAACGAGGGGCTTAGCATCACTGTGGCCTTGACTTAGGTGTCAACCGTTGGCAGCTATGTAGTGGAACAAAAACATTCACCAAAGTTCCCACAAAAGTGTGAAAACAAGAAAATGGGTAAATTGCTAAAGATGCCAAAGCACACAATTTGGAATACCTTCGAATTTGATAGGTGCCTTGAAGAGATGAGTTCTGCATTTTTGGCTTTCAAACAAACCATCCATGCTCCCAACTCTATGCTGCACAGAGTATCAATCACATGAATTATGACTAAACTAACAGACCATCTCCATAAAAAAGCATCCTCCAACAGAACAATCAGTATAAACTGGGTTTTTGGAATTTATACTTAAAATTTCAAAATGAGTCTTCTGAAAGATACTTAAACTCTTTTAGAAAATAAAATTGAGGTCATGTAATAGGAAAATCTAAACTATATATTTACTTGAAATTGTTTTTGAAAGAATACAGTAATTCTCTGAACTAAGACATCCCTAGAAATAAAAGCTCTCTACTACTCTATGGCACAATTTTTTATAATTCTGTAATAGGGCTTAAAATCATTTACTTCATCCAGAGACACAGTCCCTTCAAAGCTGAAACTAAATTTTAAAAAAGAGCAGTTCAGGCTTTCCTTAAGCCAAATACAGCCTGCCTTAAAATATGAAAAAGGCTACCCACAGCTCTTCTGACTCTCCACCAGCCTAGAAAAAAAGAGCACCCAACAAGCAGAAAGTGACTTAAAGTCACATCTACAGACGAAAGAGAACCACACATTTTAGTTTTGTCATTGGCTGACTAAGAAGGGGCTAACTGGCATCCCACATTATTTATTGTTCTTTCTCCAAGAAGAACCTAAGAAGCTCTTCAAGTTTTGGTTCCTAATGGCAAGCATTTTGAGGGAGCAGTTATTTCTGACTTAGTGAACAGCCTACACAAGCAGGCAGGTTCTAAAATAAGTGTGTATAATCACACTGTTTAGCAAAAGGGAATGGATCTTTTAAGACTTTTTTCCACACATGATACTGCTGGCACTTCTGTCCTTACATAAAAAATTAGCTATGGTCATCAAGAAACTTGACTTAAAATTTACATCAGAGTGAACATGCTCAATCATTCAAATTAATACCAATATTCCAGAAGGTACTGGAATACGGGGAAGACAGAAGCAAATAAGATAAATATTTAATGAATATTGATTTCCAGAGCGCTCTCAATGCTTCTAATTCTGTGCCAGCAAAATAGAAATCCTTAATTTTTTTTTTTTTTTTGGTAAAACTGTCACAGGGAACTTATGACTTGTTCCTTACAGGGCCCAGTAAGGATGTGCTTCTATCCTACAACACGATGCCAGCAGTAGAAATAAAACTGCCCTTGTGAAGCTTAAGGTTTCTGAGAATTTTCAAAATCAAAACTCTCTGTACCAAATCTAGCGAGTGTCTCTTGAGAAACTCCCGCGGTCAAAGTATGATTTGGGGGAGAAAGCTCGGAGATGCAGTCAACAAAGTCATCGATCCAACCTGCATCAAAGTTCACCGGGAAACAGGATTCCGAAAAATGGTGATTCTACGTTGAAAGGCTCCCACCAAAAAAAAAAAAAAAAAAAAGAGCGGAAATTCATCCAAAGTAGGTTAGAACTATCTCACTGTGCCCACGCTCCTGCGGAAACCTCAAAGAAAGGCGATCTATTCAATAACAAACATTCGGAAAACTTCACGCCAAGTGCCGATCGCGGCTCTGCGCGCACCTGCCGCCCGCGCGGGACGCGGGGCCGCGGGCCGAGGTCGCGCCAGCCGGGCGCCGCAGGCAGGGCCCACCCCGCGGGCGAGGAGCGGCGGCCCGGCCTGCACGGGACCCGCCCGGCCCGGCCCGGCCCGGCCGCCACCGCGCCCGCCCGCCGGCCCCGCAGCGCGCAGACCCGCGCCCGCCCGCCCGCGCCGCGCAGGCCCAGCCCCGGCGCGCTGACCTCGGGGCCGCGGGCCCGGGCGCCAGACGCTGCGCCGCCGCCTCGCCCTCCGCCCGGCCCCCGCTACTCACGTGCCAGATGGCGAAGAAGATGAGCGCGGCGGTGAGCAGCAGCGCCAGCATGTAGCAGAAGGCCGCGAACGTGAACGCCATGGCCGGGGAGGAGCTGGCAGCCGCGCCGGTGCCAGCGGAGAAAGGCGGCGCAGGGCCCTCTGGGTAAAACCATTCACTTCCCCCGGCCGCAGCCCCGACCGCTGCCGCCGCCGCCGCCGCCGCTGCGGCGCCCGCCCTCGCAGCGCGCCTGCGCACCCGCCCAGCCGCGCCAGCGCCCTCTGATGGCCGGAGTCTGCGTCGCACCTGTGAGGTCCGCACAATTGATTGGTTTTGTCTTTCATTCTCTCCTTTATTCTTTGAACAAATATTTATTGAGTGAGCGCCTCGTTTACTCCAGGTGCTGTGCTTCTCCCTTGAGATACAAAAGTGAGTAAGATAGGAGTTGGCTTGAAAGAACTCTGTATGGTTCCGGAAACGAACAACTAGATAAGTAATGGTGGTATTAAAGCCTCTATAGGGATGTCTTTGAGATGCTATCGAAGGTCAAAGAAGGGCACTTGGCCAGCACTGGAGCATCCGGGCAAGATTCCTGGAGTAGATGTTTCCTAGTCCGAGGCTTACACAATGAGTAGAAAGCGACCAGTCAAAGAGAAGGTAGAATCGACAGTGCAAGGAAACGCTTCAGAATGAGCAAAAGCAGAGATGGAAAAAGAAAAAAAAAACTTGGTGATTTAGGTGAAACCAGCAGCAGTTCTGTATTAATCGTCATAAATGCAAGTTAGAGAGTTAAGAATTAGAAAGGAGTTTAGCCAGAGATCGGATTATAGAGAGCACTATATGCCTATTTAAGGAGCTCAGATTCACACTCCATAAACCCAAGTCTTTAAAACTTTTTTGCTCACAGCACAATGACACCACAAAACATCAAATTATAAAGAGGTGGACATCTAGGTATAGAGACAAAGAAATATAAATAGAACCAAACAAAAAATAATTTCACAAAACAGTACTAAAGACCCATAAGTACCATTTTCCTGCTTTGTTTTGTTTTTATTGTGGATGGCAGCCCACAAAATTGATTCACCACCTACTAACTGATTGCTACTGATGGAAGTGGAAATCGTTTAATGTTGTTAAACAAGAGACTGACATGTTTAGATTTGCTGTAAAGATTGCTTACACTAGCAAATTGTTTAGAATGGTTTAGATTAGAAGAAGGGTCTATCTAGTGCTATCCAATAGAACTTTCTGCTATGGTGAAAATTTTCTACACCAGCACTATCCAATATAGCAGCCAATGGCTACATGTAGCTATTGAGCACTTACAATGTGGCTAGTATGACTGAGAAATTGAGCTTTAAATTCTGCATCATTACAATTAGTTAAAATTTAAATTACCACATGTGGTTAGTGGCTACTGGACTGGATGGTGCAGATCTATACCACCAGGATTATGTGGAATCTGTGCATAGAGAGAGGCCCGCACCAGAGAAAAGGAATGCAGGCTATACTTCAGCCTCACTAGCCTCCTTGGCCAGGCACCTGTGTGCAGAAACTGTTCAACTGTGTATGATGACCCTGATTAGAGGAATGTTTGCTTGGAAGTGAGCCCACAGCAATAGTCCAAGCAAAAGTTGCTGTGAATCTGAACTAAGAGCAGCAAGAGCTGGCGTGAAAACAAGTGAATGCAAAGTAGAATTTGACTATTTGGATGTGTGGTGAGAAAATGGGAGGAGACAAAGATGACTTATTTAGTACTTCAGGCCACAGAAGCAGAGCAAAATACAATGCTGGCCAATATTTGTGCAGGAAGACTCCCAGTCTAACGAGAAGTAGATGCAGTTTCCCAGGCTCAGAGAAAAGAGAGTTTGCAGGGAATTGTTCAAGCAAAAGCCAGCCCCCTTCTAAAGGAATCCCATGTATACCTTGGGAAGTGGTATTTCATTATCAGATACCAAAAGGTCCCTACGTTTCAGGAATGAGCTTTGCTTCAGCTTCACTTGAAATGTATATTTCCCTTTCCTGGCAACTAAGACTAGCACCTTATCTCATAGAATGAACCTGGGGAGGGGCTACCCATATTTCACCTGAGGAGGTAAGAGGGGAAATTCATAAAAGGAATTTTATCTGCCTCAACCCCCATTATTGATGTTACATAAAACCCAAGTCCCTGCCCTTCACTCAAGAGTAGCATTTTAGTTATTTCAGCAATGGTTTCTTGAACACCCTTTCTATGCCAGGTAGGATGCTGACTGGTTCACACAGTCCTACAAGCCATGGCACTATGAAGCCTCCTTCCCATATTACCAGAGCATGCAAACTTTGGACCTGTGCTGTGTAATAGAGGTGCCACTAGTCATGTGTAATCATCTAAACTTAAATTAAAAATTCAGTTCCTTGGTTACACTAGCCTTATTTCAAGTGCTGGATGACCCCATGTGGCTGCTGGCCTCTGTATTAGACAGTGTAGATATAGAATATTTCCATCATCACAGAAAGTTCTATTGAACTGCTTTACACAATATTATGCAGCTGTAATCTGTCAGAGAATACACCCATTTTTTTTTTTTTGCAGTACCAGGGATTGAACCCAGGGGCGTTCTACCTCCGAGCTACACCCCAGCCCTATTTTTTATCCTTTGTTTTGAAACCGGGTCTCACAAAGTTGCGGAGGGCCTCACTAATTAGCTGAGGCTGGCTGTGAACCCGGATCCTCCGGTCTCTGCCTCCCAAGTACTGGGATTACAAGCGTGCGCCACCACGCCCGGCCTAATACACCCATGTTAATGAGGGCAAAGGGCCACTTAAATCTACCAGCCATAGACAAAGCACTTGGTGAGGGAAATAATGGGTTCACTTGACATTTCTGAGGACCATTACAAACAGTGAGCAATCTGTACCCTGTGCATCCAAACCATTCCCAGAATTCTTTGGAATTTGTATTAACTCCTTCAGCCCATGGGAGCACTACTACAATACACACTGGATTAAGTCCCTACTTCTACTTGTATGTATAGATGGGGCTGGATGATATTGCGAAGAAGTACTAATCTTATGTTCTTATTTCCCCTTCCTCCATATGGGGACTGAACCCAGGGGTGCTCTCCCAGGCAGGCCTGGAACTTGTGATTTTCCTGCCTCAGTCTCTGGAGTAGCTGATATTACAGGTGTGCACCACCATACCCAGTTGCGCTCCTTCTCTTTTGCTCCCTGTCTCTCTTCTGTCTTCCTCTCCTCCCCCCAATCTTTTGTTCAAATTTCCATCAATTTACCTCCACATCCGCTACCAGTCCCCCCCCAGCTAGTGTCAGGCACTGGAGACCTGGAAAACAAAGCCCACAAGCACAACGCATCTAGTCTAAGAGAAGACCAGAGAAAGTTCAGATACACACCTGAGAACGTCCCAGCCCCCAGACTAGATAAAAGACAAAAAGCCACTATAGAGGAAGGGAGCAGGGGAGGTCCTAAACAGTTAGGAGAATGTGAGCTTTAGAAAGTCGAAAGCGAAGCCGGGCGTGGTGGCGCACGCTTGTAATCCCAGTACTTGGGAGGCTGAGACTGGAGGATCCTGGTTCGCGGCCAGCCTCAGCTACTTAGTGAGGCCTTCCGCAATTTAGCGAGACCCTGTTTCAAAATAAAGAATAAAAAATAGGCCTGGGGGTGTAGCTCGGAGGTAGAATGCCCCTGGGTTCAATCCCCAGTACAGAAAAAAAAAATCGAAAGGGGGGGGACACTAAGAGCTGTGTGCATGTATATTAACATCAAATAGATATTCACTGTG
>PVJS01018519.1:0-34789 GCA_004027185.1 Glis glis | reverse complement strand
GGGTTCGCGGCCAGCCTCAGCTACTTAGTGAGGCCCTCTGCAACTTAGTGAGACCCTGTTTCAAAATAAAGAGTAAAAAATAGGGCTGGGGGTGTAGCTTGGAGGTAGAATGCCCCTGGGTTCAATCCCTGGTACTGCAAAAAAAAAATTGATATTATTTTCAGTTGATAGGATTGCCTACATTCATAGAGTTATTAGAATTAATGTTTCTTTAACACATTTATTGGATAAAAAATCAATATATAAAGTAATATATACTTCTCAATATCAACAGCAATTAGAAAAATAATTTTACAAAATAACATTTTGCAGTGGTAATAAAATTATATAGAATGCTGAAGAATAAATCTAACAAAAATATGAAATCACTTTATGGAAAATAATTAAACATTAGTAAAAGACATTACTACCTAAATAATGAGGGTTATATACCATGCTCCTAGATAGGAAAACTCAATTGCATAAAGATATCAAACATCACAAATTAGTGGTTAATTTTTTATCTATATAATAAATGTAATTCCAATATAAATCTCAATAGATTTTTTTACATGAAACTAAGTAAGGTTTTTCTAAAATTCATATGGAATAGGAAAATGATTTAAAAAAAACAGATAAATAAAAAACAATAGCAAGAGGTAGATTTAAACCCAGTCACGTCAATGATCACATTAAATGTAAATTATCTTAATACCCCAAGTAAAAGGCAGAGATATTGAGATTAGCCCCCAAAGCAAGATTCAACCATATGATGTTAACAAAACCCCACTTTCTTTTTTCTTTTTTCTTTATTTATTTTAAATATACTTTTATTGGTGCATTGCAACCATACATCATATTGGGGTTTAGTGTGGTAGAAGCATACAAGTACATTGCACCTGGTACAACAATTTATTTTGCATTTTTGTGGTATTGGGGATTGAAGCCAGGACATTCTATCTCTTAGATACACCCCCAGCCCTTTTAGTTTTGTTTTGTTTGAAACAGGGTCTCACTAGGTTGCTGAGATACTTCCTACATTGCTGAAGCTGTCCTTGAACCTGCGGTCTTCCTGGCTCAGCCTCCCAAGTACTGGGATTATAAGCGTGTGCCACCATGCCTGGCTGTAATAGATTAAGGATGGAAAAAGAGACACTATGCTAAACTATAAGAACAGTGACCTGAAACTCTCCCAGAGCAGTCAGCTCGGGCAACTGTAGACTTCTGCTCACTTGTCTTCTGTCCCTCAGGGTTCACTGTCCTTCCTCGTCTGATGTACAGTGTCAGGAAACCTATCGTTTCCAGTGTCGTGTCTGAACTTGGCTTGTTTCAGGTGGGAGGGTCAACATGGCTGCTGTTACTCAAGCTTGACCTGAAGCAGAAGTGTCTGCTGCATTTTTGTTTTTAATCTGTCTTGTTTTCTCAAGAATCCTAGGAGGTCACCCACACATGAGAAGAATCCAACCGAAACACAAGAAGCCCACATATACGTGAGGACTGTAGCAGGAAGCGAAGAGCCTCAGCTTCACACCTACCGTCCTCCCGAAGAAATAGAGAGGAGGAGGGGACTGTGGTGGCTTATTCCCAGGCTGAGCCTGGAATGATGCGGCCAGTCCAGGAGCGGACCTGAAGCAGGAACAGGGCTGACCAGTTCAGTTATGTCAGGACATACCTACAAGTGCTGTGCCTTGGAGTGACTTAGGAAGGGCTCTCTCCTTCCCCCGCCTGCAGAGAGGTGACCTGAACTCCAGGAAGTTAAGAGGTGTAAACCGGGTGTGGCGGTGCACTCCTGTAATCCAGTACTTGGGAGGCTGAGACAGGAAGATTGCAGGTTCAAGGACAGCCTCAGCAAGTAGTGAGACTCTTCAACCTAGCAAGACCCCTGTTTCAAAAATAAAAATAAAATAGGGCTGGGGGTGTAGCTTGGAGGTAGAATGCCCCTGGGTTCAGTCCCCAGAACACACACACACACACACACACACACACACACACACACACACACACGGTGTAAAAATTCCAAAATACAGGTGAGACTAGGGATATTTTGTAAGATGATCAAGTCTGTCCAATAGGATGTAGAAACAATTTGAAAACTGATAGGGACCTTTGAAGGTTGACTGTGACTTGGGGCTTAAAAACTGATTTATAATGACAGAGAATAGATTTCTCATACAGTTGCATTTGCAGGATTAAAAATGATTTGCAAGCCTCCCCCTCCTCCTGCCCACACTGGGGATCAAACCCAGAGACTTGGACAAGCTGGGCAAGCACTCTACCACTGAGCTACATCCCCAGCCCCGAGTTCAAAGATTTGACTGTGAGTGAAAACAAACCAGGTTGAAGGAATTCTGCCATAAATATGACTGATTTGTGGGGAGGAGTCATAGGGCAGTCACTGCTGACTCGCCTGGCCAGGGTTTACCTACTGATGAAAGCCAAAGTCCAAATCTGAGTCATTATCTTGAGAGCCAGGGAAAGACCAGGCTTGTGCCTCACTCCCAGTTCCTGTGCCCCAGACACATGGTCTCCTCTCTGCTCCTAGACACCTGGTATCCTCCAGCAGCAAGGGCATTCTCTGCTCATTTGATGCCCTGGTCTCTCCTGTCACACGGGACTTCCCTCTGCTTTTCAGAACCATATGAGACTTTTGCATGTGCTACTGATGAGCGATGGCTGGAAGTCTGTAGAGGCCAAAGTCAATATAACTTGCAGGGTTGGAGTACTGGAATGGAAGGCACTACATAGAGGCAGAACTCAAGAGATCTAAAGAGGGTCCTTCGCCGGGCGTGGTGGCGCACGCTTGTAATCCCAGTACTTGGGAGGCAGAGACCGGAGGATCTGGGTTCGCGGCCAGCCTCGGCTACTTAGTGAGGCCCTCTGCAACTTAGTGAGACCCTGTTTCAAAATAAAGAATAAAAAATAGGGCTGGGGGTGTAGCTCAGAGGTAGAATGCCCCTGGGTTCAATCCTCAGTACCACAAAATAAATAAATAAATAAATGAAACACGGCACACAAATGCTCATAACAGCATTATTCTGAAAACCCAAAAAGCAGAAACAATTCAGATGCCCATCAACTGATGGATTATTAAGGAAAACGTTGAGCCGGGCGTGGTGGCACATGCTTATAATCCCAGTACTTGGGAGGCTGAGACAGAAGGATTGCAGGTTCGCAGCCAGCCTCAGCTACTTAGTGAGGTCCTCCGCAACTTAGTGAGAGCCTGTTTCAAAATAAAGAATAAAAAATAGGGCTGGGGGTGTAGCTCGGAGGTAGAAGACCCCTGGGTTCAATCCCCAGTACCGCCCCCCAAAAAACCAATAAAACTAAAGAGGGTCCTTCTTGACTATTCTATTGTTGAGTGAACTACCCAAGGCTGGAGAAAGAACTACTCAAAAGGATTCGAGGGAACAATACTGCAAAGCTCACACAGGACCAGGAACAGTGTCTGTCCCCAGAAAATACCCCTGACTGTTAAGCAACACATGACTGTATTGTGGAGTTTACAGTATATAAAAAAACAAAGTGAATGATAATGATAGTACAAAGGCCAGCAAAGAGAAATAGAAGTTTCATATAAGTTTCTTATGTTATATAGGAAAAGTTTAAACATAAACAGTAATAATTACAGTTGAAGATTAGTGACAGATACTAAATCATACCCATCTTAAGCAACTTGTTGCAACAATTTGATTTGAAATTACTAATGTGGTACCTTAATTTAATAATTATGTTTTCATAGAGAAAAGAAGAATGCCGGCTGTCAAGAAAGCCGTGGAGATTATCTGTTAAAAACATTGATACTGTGGGTCAGAATCCTGGGTGTAAGTTCTGACTGTACTGCTCACCAGACACGGCATGTCGGAAAATCATTTCAGATCTACCTATCTACCTGTCTATCTTTGCAGCAAGAACGTAGACATTTGAAAGGTGTCTGTAATCACACCTCTCTCTGCCTCCTGCCCCTGGCTAGGGAAGGTTAAAACATTTAGCACATTTGGGAGTTGTTTCTTGTGGAAATATTATCCCCTACACACCATGGGACTGTAGAATACAGAATGCATGGCAGGCTACAGTGCTATTCAAATCCAAGGTCATCCCTGAGGGGGTCACTAAGAGTCTCCCCCACTTAGTACTCCAGGAATTGAACTGTTTCTTTACAGCACACTGTATTCATGCCCTTGGGTTTAAATGCTAGCCTGTCAGAGATTACTAATTTTTTTTCTTTTAAAGCCATATACTTACATTTCTCAGAAGTGGTTCCCAGGTGCCGGAACTATGGCCAGATAATGTGACAAAGACTAATACCTTTCAAGTTAATAGCACCTTTTAGTTTTAAAAGCACTCTACACCTATTGTTCTGTTTTATTTTTACACCAACCCCGGGAGGTATGTGGTATAGATGCTACTGTGTGAGCTTTACTGATGAAAAAAATCGAGGTTCTGGGAAGTGAATATGTTGGTCCTGGAGACTAGAAAGCAATTTGTTTTGATAGATGATTTAAATTTGCACAAAATAAAGAATTAAGAAGGATGAGCCTAACTGGTAATTGGGGGAGAATTTCTGTGCTGCTATGGGGGTCCTTTAATATACACATGGGAGGGGCAGATGTGAAATGCTTAGAGTGAATTTGGTTGACAAAAATTCATTTGAACAGTAACTCCCACTGTGGCTGTCATCTGTCCCCAATTGATAAAGGTCAACGAGGACCCAAAAGTCCCCATAAATTTGCACTTATGCCTCCACAGAAACTTTGACTGGGCTTTGACTCCTGTCACCCACAGCCTTGCACTTAAGAGAATTTCAGCTGGTGTAGCTGGTGCTGGCCAAATCCAGGCAGGCTCATGTCTGGGAGTTCAAGAGCCAAAACACTGCCCTAACTTCGCCACCTCCTCGCTCTAGCTTCAGGGGCTTGGGACTTACCGTAGAGGAAGCCTGCAGGTAAAATACTGACAGGGTCCTGAAGTGTTTCCCTGGAGGTATTATCAACTTGTTCCTTGACCCTTCCCAATCCAAAGGACCCATAACTCGAACATTTTACAGAATTATCTCATTTAATCCTCCTCCAACAGATGCATAAAAAGAAACCAACATTTTACAGAGGAGGAAACCAGATCTCTGAGAGGTTACTTGTCCAAGGTCACAGAGCCAGTAATTGGGGGACACCAGCCTATATACATATCCTCTGTTAAATCAGCAAAAACTCTGGCACTAACTTGCTGTGTGACATTGAGCAGGCCATGGCCTGTCTTTGGATCTTGGTTTGTCATCTGTGGGATGAGGGGCTTGGCCCAGAAGGTCTCTAAGGGCCTGCTGCTCAACATGCTTGGTCTTACTTCATCTGCCAGGATCCTTTTGCAGGGCACCTGCCTCCCAAGGCTCTTTTGCTAACCACCAGGGGGCGCTCTGTTCCCACAGCAGGAGGCGCCGGGGAAGGATGGATTCTGACTACTCACCCCCCACCCCCCTAACTGATAAGAATTCTGGCCTAGAGGCAAAAAAGACTTGTGCAGCTTTAGCAGCGGGCATGTGTGGAATTCCCAGTAGGAGTTTTCAAATAAGGGAAGCAGTCTTAGACTCTTTGGGGTTCTCTGATGGGGAAACTCCTGCACGGGGCAATTGTGTATTAGGGTGCTTCAGAGAATCAGAGCCGGGGGCTGGTTAGTGAAGGCAGAAAGGCCACCTGCACATTTCCAGAATGCTAGCCACCTGTGTTCCTCTAGCCGCTTCCCCATTCTGCCACATCCCCGTGCCACTTGTAACATTTCCTATATGTCTTACGTTGAGCACTTATTTAAATAAGTATTCAATAAAGGAAGCTTTATATCACTACCATAAATAGATAGCACATGATCTTTGTAACAGATTAAAATAGATACCTTAGTTGGGCGTGGTGGCGCATATTTGTAATCCCAGTACTTGGGAGGCTGAGACAGGAGGATGGCAAGTTTGTGGCCAGCCTCAGCTACTTAGTGAGGCCCTCCGCAACTTAGTGAGACCCTGTTTCAAAATAAAGAATAAAAAATAGGGCTGGGGTGTAGCTTGGAGGTAGAATGCCCCTGGGTTCAACCCCTAGTACCACAAAAAATAATAATAAAATACCTTTGTGGGATTAAGTTTCATGCAATCATACAGAGATTTCTAACAATTTTGTTTTCTGTTCTGTACCTGTGCCTAAAAAATGGCTGTTCTCAATAAATAGTTGTTGATTATGTAAGTATGTTCATCCGCATACTATCTAAAATAATATTGAATATCATACTTGGGAAACACTGGGGCATCAGAAAGGACTAGGAGACGATCTTGTGGATTGTGGTCAGGTGCTGTCCTCAGGGAATCAGTGGGGTGGTGGCCGGGCGTCGGGGCTTAGCCTGAGCATGCTCACCTGGCTACACAGGGCAGCACCTCTGTGCAGTTCCAGCAGACGGAAGCCAGGCGAGAATGTGGCCTATCGTTGCCATGTCTTTTGTTCTCCAAAAGAAGCCATAAATGGTATTTTTTTAAAAAAGTGCACTCTAGTTTTAATACTGGCCATTAATTTAAAAAGATCCCTACAACATAGTGAATGCCAAACAGAACACATCTGGGCAGTATTAGCCCATGGACTGCTAGTTTTAGACCTCTGTCATTCATAACAAAAACTCCTTTCCCTCCCTTTCAAGTATAGGGGAAGTCTTGGGAAAGTCATTTCCAAAAGTTCATTCCAAACACACAAGCTCTGGCACAGCTGCCCTCTTGACTGTAGAACACGGTGGACCTTCACTGGCCTCTGCCTGAACCACAGTGGGAGATCCAAATCCTCCCAGTCTTTAAAACTGGCTCAGATCCCTCCTCCTGGTGAAGTCATCTCGGCTTCAGGCTGGGGGGGGGCATGAGACTTGGGCTTGGCTGCTCTTGCCTACCATGTGTTGAAGGCCCGTCTCCCAGCCTGCCTGAACCCAGCTCCAGGGCATTCTGCTGAAGGGACGCAGAGTCTGGATAATGTTGTTAAACCACAGTGGAGAAAAAGCACATTGGAAAATGTGGAAAAGCACTATGAGCTATGATACCCTTATGCATAATGTAATACCTGACGACAAGAATGCGGATTCCCAAAGCCCCCCTCTCCACTGAAGCCAGCCCTGGTTAGGGCCCTCTCCCCATCCACATGGCCACCCCAGTTCCCCTTTCCGTCTTCCCTCTGCTAACCATGGACTGAATCTCTGAAACTGTGAGCCCAAATAAATGTTTCCTCCTCTAAGTTGTTGTTGTCAGGTTTTTTGATCACAACAACAAAAGGCTGACTAATAACACAAGTAGTCTAGGACGCTGCACTTCCTTCCAAATGAAAGCAGTGAGAATACATTCCTGGTATAGCCCTGTGCTGGTATGCTTAGAAACCCAGTCCCATGATGGGAGAGGAACCAGCTTTGAACCCTGTGGAGCCAGCCAGGAGTCAGCACCCCGTCCTCCCAAAGCTCCCGAAGGGACCCAGAGTCCCCTTTGGAATCTCTACATATTCTAACTAAACCTATGTGTCCCTTCAAGAAAAGTAAGCTCTTTATTCTTCCATTATTTCATTTATGTTTAAAGTACTTTAAAATGATTGAGTGAAGAAAGAAGACTCCATCATCCCATTTCTCCCTATTTTTATTGGAGGTGTATAGTAATTCAGCTACGGTGAGGGCAAATGGGCTTTTGATGTGCTCCCCTGGATGAGCCACCAGTGACATCACCATCTCTATTTAAAAATGCATTGTTAATTCTAAGCTGCAGTTGTACAAATGGCCTGTTAAAACGTAACCCATTACCATGTGGTTCCCTATCATGTCTCCAAAGTGATTTAATTCAAGTAGCAATCTGTATTTTGATAAGACCTAAAGAATCCCAAACTTTCCTAAAGCATCTTTGACCAATATGAAGCATAATTTACTTAACCTGAAAAGAACAGGGAAAAAATGTTGACAAGCTTTTCCTAGGCATTTCTTTCCCAAGGTTCAATGTAATCCAATCCCAGATGTGCAAAGATTTCTTCTTCACTTTCTGCTTTGAGAAATGTCCTCTGAAAGCATAACAAAAAATATGTGCATTCAGATATTTTTGTAAGCATCTCAATGCAGACACAGTGAAAATATTGCTCGTAAAACTGTCTTGTTAGGATGAATTATTAGCAAACCACGATACCCTGCTTCTGAGAATAAAAAGTCATCGCAACTGATTTCTGTACATTTTACATTTTTCCATCCCCAAATATGGCGCTAAATGCATTAAGATAAAATCGTGACATCCTTCCACGTTAAGTAAAAGGCACTAGTAGTTCTTACCCTCAGCTGTCCATTAGAACCACCAGATGGAGTTTAAAAAAAAAAAACACAAACATTGAAGCTTGGGCCACACCCCAGTCCACTGAAATCAAAACCTCCGGAGAGGTCTTGTCATCAACCTACTTACAAGTTCTAGGTACTCCTAACGTGCAGCCAGAATGACGTGTCGCTAGTATTACAGGGTACTTGCATGTGTTGGGTGGTCTACAGCTTCCACAGCTGCCCCCAGCCTCACCAGGCTCCCACCCCACGATCTCTTTAAGACCAACCACCACGCCCCTCCCCCACGGTCCTTCCTGTAAATCGCACAGTTCTAGGCACAGAGAAGGCACTTGTTCACCAGAACTATTTATTATGCATTAATGTGTGAGTCTTTCTAAGTTGTGTCATATGAACCTGCCTCCACCCACACGCTCAGCTTCTGAGGCTCTCCTGCCAGAAACTCCAGGTCCTTCTATGCGCAGCACCTGGAATTTCTGTGGGAATTCCCCCCTCTCTGGTCTCCATCCAGGAAAGTCAGGTGAGCTACTCCCACCTCCAGGGAGGAGCGCACAACCCCAACCTGGCCAATCAGAGCTACAGTGATGGATTCAGGGGTGGGCACATGACCCAGGCCTGGCCAATGAGCACCGGCTAGGATTCTTGCTGGAACTATTAAGAAGAAGGTTCTTCTCAGTTTGAGTAACTGTAAGAATGGGTCTCATGAGGAAGATGCTGCCTGAGCATGAAACCCACACTGCAGGAAGCCTGTCTGAGCACCTGGATACAGCTGCACCTGAAGCAATGCTATCTCCTGGATACTACAGTATATAACCCCAGTTCTTTTTTTTTATGCCATTTTGGGTTCAGTTTCTGGCACTTGCAACTGAGACAGTTCTAACAAATATACCTCATTTAGATCACGAGCTTCCGGAGGGCAAGGACCATTACTTCTGGTTATTTTACCTTCTTTCCCCTTAGAGCCTAGTTTGGTGTCCTTGACCACTATAACAAGAGTAGACCATGGAATGCATGCATTCAACAGTTAAATGTTTATCTCTACATTATCCATAGAGTAATGTAATGTTTTCCTGAGGCCTGGGTTGAGCTGTGACCAGAGCAAGGGCGGTATGCCAAGTGCGTCACCTAGATGGTGAGCGAGCCTAGCTGACCACCATCCACACCTCCAGGCAGCTCTGTTGCTCTCCTTGTAGAAAACTCTCCTTAATCATCTACTAGGTCACTCAAGTGCCCCTGCATTTGAAGAGTATTTGGGTGGGGTTTGTGATTTGGGGAATCCCTTGCTTTTCTGTGGAGTTACTCACTGCAAACACCAAGAATAGAGCAAAATCCATTCTGTTTACTGCTGTACTAGCTCGGGATGTACCCTGAGCTCATCATCTTTGAGCCTAGAGACCCTGAGCTGCACTGGGCCAGGTGGGACGTGAGTCTGTGGGGATCCTTCCAGGTCCTCTCAATGGCGATCCGCTGGGAAGGGGGCACTCGTAGCAAAGGAAACGATGCCTGGACGCTCAAACCAGTTCAGGGAAAGTGCTCAGGGAGCAGCTTTGGGATGAGGATCAAGGTAGCCCACGACAGGACGAAAGCTCTACCTTGGTCTTGTCATATAGAGCGTGGTTATCCAGCATCATCTTCCGCTCATGCGTCGCATAGCGCCGGAGGTCCCTCTCAAACTGCTGGAGGGAGATAATGCAACTAAATTACTGTCAAGTCTAGAATGTCTTTGGTATTATTCGTTTAGAGCTATCCAGTGAAGTCTCTATCTCCACTAAACATTTCAAGGTGATTTTCTCCCCCAGGGCAGAGCCCTCCATTGCCCGAGCTTCATGCTCTGTGCGCCTGCTAGAATGTAAGCATGGCGAGGACAGGAATCTGCTTTTTTTTTTTTGTCTTCAACCCTATTCCCTCATCAAATAGTGCCTGGTATGTTTGTTAAATGAAGAAATGGGTAGTATGAGCATTATGTCCAGAATAATACCCGATCTAGAGTAAATGCTGGATAATTTTATTTTAAATTTTGAATAACATTATTATAAAAGAGGATGAGGAGTCAGGGGATCAAGATTCCAGGCTAGATTTTGTCCCTACCTGGCTGTGCATCTCTTGGCAAGTTGCTCAGCCTCTCTGAATCTCGGTTGGTCAGAGGATGGAGGAAATGCATGATAGGGTCCCCCTCTGGCTTAAAGATTCATACTAAGATTCTGTGAAGTCGCCTGCTCCAGAGTGGCATCTCTCACCACCAGGAGTGGGCTCTGAGGCCTAAGACGGAGGACAAGAAAAGCCCGGAAACGAGGATAGCGAATAACATGGTTGTAGAGGCTGGTTTTCCAGAGAGAAGCATAGATCTAGAAAATTTATCCTTTCCATTAGGGAGAAAGCCTGGGGCAATTGCGCCCTCTAGTGGCAAAGTGGTTTCCAATCAGGAAAGGTAGCTGCAGCCAGAGAGAAAACCAGACTTGTGGAAGAATTGGAGTGAAGCAGATTCCGGGGGCAGCAGCTAGGGGCTGCACGGAAGTGCTGCGTAGTCCACCGCCTTCCTCCCCTCCCACCCTGGCCGCTGTCCTCCACGCCTCTCACACCGAGGATTGGCGCAGCGGAGAGGCTGGGGTGGAGGGACTGGGTCAGAGGGGTCAGGGAGGGGTGCCCTGGCTCCCCTGCCCTGTGTGGCTCAGGAGAGAGATGTATTCACGCACTCCTCTGCAAAGCCCTCAGAAGCAGTCCCCATAGGCCATTAGGAATTACACTCATGTCATGACACTCAACAAGTACTGAGTGTCAGCCATACTCTGGGAGCTTGGAATAACTGAACAAAGCGGAGATGCCTGCCCTAGTGGAGCTTAGATTCTAGCAGGGGACAAAGACAATTTCCAAAAACAGAAGTAAGTAAATTATGGGGTATGTTAAGAAGTAAGTGCTAGCCAGGCACAGTGGCGCATGCTTGTAATCCCAGTACTTGGAAGGCTGAGACAGGAGGATCGCAGGTTCGAGACCAGCCTCAGCCACTTAGTGAGACCCTCAGCGACCTCGTGACATCCTGCTTCAAGACAAAAAATAAAAAGGGCTGGGTATCCTGAAGTAGAATGCCCATGGGTTCAATCCCCACTACAAAAAAAAAAATGCTATAAGACAGGTAGGGTAATGATGTTTGTTGTCTTTTGTTTTAGATAAAGGCATATAGTGGGTAAGAGTAATAGTGCCACAGTCTGGCTGTATCATTGCTCATGACAGATTTCAGAGTTTGGCCCAGGGCTGTTACATACAGTTGTGCAAGTTGTGCACTGGAAATCTCTAGAGGGCACTGTGCACATGTGTACTCTTTGTGTATTCATGTTTATTATGACGCTTTTTGGGCAAATGGAAGTTCAGTATTTGAAGGGAGAAATGCTTTTTGAAGTGGGCCAGAGTGCTGTTTGGGCCGGTGGGGGGCTGTTGGCTTAGGTACCTGGCCACGGTCATTTGTTTTTCCAGAGAAGAGCGTGCCTTCTCCCAACCTCTGACATAAACATGCATGATCAATTCTTTTGAAGAAATCTCAACAAATAAAGTGATGTTGACAAGCGAAGCAGATCTATTGTGAAGAAATGCAGTTCAGAGGAAAAGAGAAGTTTCTCTTGATTTTTAACTGGTGAACTCTGTACTCAGTCCAGAAATCTTGCCATACCTGGAGGGTTTTGGAAAACTTCAGCTTAAAGTGTTCCTGCAGATTGATCCTGCTCCGGAAATCGCTAGGCCCCAAAGATCAGAGGGAACTTTGTGAGCTCAGTAGATCAGACATGCTGGGTAATTAATATCCCTGGGCTGAGGGGAGATTAATAAGTAACTTGGATTATTTGGAGAACATGTCTCAGGCCCTGGTGTCTTTGAGCAAAAGGGTAAAATTGAATTTCTAGACCTACGACATTTTAGAGTAGACCAACCCTAGTCATCCAACACATATCCCCTGGGGACTGAGCTCCAAACTGGAACCAGTAGATGCCGACAAAACACACCACACTCAGTGGCCACGTAAGTGACACAAAGATAAAAAGGTTATAATCACAAAAGTAGCTACCAGGTGCTGAGCCCTTAGCATGCTTAAACACAGGAAGCATCTCATTTAACCCGAGCAGCGACATTATGAGGTGGGCACCAATGTCAACCCTAGGACAGATGGGGTAACTGGAGCTTCAAGATGTTTAAACATTTATGTAAATCCACACAGCTAAAAAGTGAGTTAGTTTAGTGTTCTGCCAGTGTCTTGCAGAACCAATAGCAGTAACTTCTGAGAACTAAGAGACCAGAATGTGCTAAAACATGTTTTTTTTTGTTTGTTTGCTTGGTATAGGGGATTGAATTCAGGAGCATTCTATCTCTGAGCTTCACCTCCAGCCCTTTTCTTTTTTATACTTTACTTTGAAACAGGATCTTGCTAAGTTGCTAAGGGTCTAAGTTGCTGAGGCTGTCCTCGAACCTCTCTCAGCCTCCCAAGTACTCAGCCTCCCAAGTACTGGGAGTACAGGTAATGTGCCACCGCGCCTGGCTTCATATCTGTCTTAAAAACAAATTGGGCAAAGGACAATCATTTCAGCCAGTGGTTCTAACTGGTGTGACCCTGGATGGCCCTGTATGACCAAGGACTCCCTTTTGGTATTCTTTCCTTCCTCAAAAGTCTCTGTGTTCCCTAAGTATTTTGTCTATCAGACAAATTGCATTTGGGATATATCTTTCATTAGTTTTTCCATTTTTTTATGAATCAAAGACGCATTTAATTGCTGGTCAACACTTTTGATTAGGATAAGAAATTTCAGCACTAAGACCCTTTGTTGAAATAATTCCAGTCCAAAGCAAAGACACTTGACATTCAAACTCAAGGCTGAAACCAACTGATTCATGTTGTCATTCACAAGTTTAAAACCCCTCAAGGACTCATTTCATTCAAAGCAACAACTCATTTCATTCAAAACTACTTTGGGAGAAGGTGGAAGGGTGTGGAGTGCTTAGCTTGGAGGCCGAGCATATGCTAACGGGGCTCAAGTCCCAGCTCCCTCTCCTGTGAATGCAGAATGACAGGAGCTGGGAGCCACTGTTTATCCAGCACTGACCACGTGCCTGGCACTGCCGAGGCTTGGAGAGCATCGTCTCACCAAATCTCTGCAATCCAGAGAGGAAGCCAATGGGATCGCCCTCATTTTCCCTAAGGGAAAACCAAGTCCAAGATGGCCCCGCTGGTAAGAGGCAGAGCGGTGGCTTGTCGTCAGGTTGGGGTGAGCGAATCGCTCACACCCTGCTGGTCTCTGCTTTCATGGTTCTCACATCTGAGCTACCTCAGAATCATCTGTTTTTTTGTTTTGTTTTGTTTTTAATACAGATCGCTGGGCTCTACCCCCAGAGTTTCTGATTCAGTAGGTCTAGAGTAGGGTGGAGAATTTATTAGTGTAACCTGTTCTCAGGCGCGGCTGCTGCTGCTGGTCTGGAGAACACACATTGGGAATAACTGTTCTAAGTGAATCTGTTTCACGTGACCGCGTGCAGGTAAAAGGCCCGATTTAGAGGTGACTGGGCATCGTTCCTACCCTGGCATCCCTTCCTCCTACCATCGTCTCTCCCCTGGGCCCAGGTAGACCTGACCTATATCTTCTGGAAAGATAACAGCATCGCACGGGTCCACGCGGCACTTACCCGGGAGCCAGTCCATCCCAGCAGGGCGAAGGCCCGGCGCTCGTAGGGGCACACGACCAAGTCCACGCGGATGGCCTTCCAGGTCTTTCCCTCCTGCTGGCTGTACTCCTCACTGTCCACTCGCTGATGGTGCAATTTCAAAATCAGAAAGCATTTCTCAAAATGATCTAAAGCATCCACCTTCCTACTGGGCAACTTGAACTTCTCAAACGTAGACTCCACGATGTCACAGTATAACAGTAATCCCTGGAAGGAAATAGGAAGACATATGAAGGGTCCCCAGCAGAAAGAGTCTGTTACAGTGGATTTTTTTTTAATGGTACTGGGGATTGAACCCAGGGGCATTCAACCTCCAAGCTATACCCCAGCCCTTTTTGTTTTGAAACAGGGTCTAAGTTGCTGAGGGTCTCACTAAGTTGCTGAGACTGGCCTTGAACCTGCAATCCTCCTGTCTCAAGTATGGGGATTACAGGTGTACCCTGCTATCTCACCTGGCTCTTGTCAACACATTTGATCTCCTAGAAATTCCATAAACTGGAGATGTGGCCACATGGAACAGTTAGGGACCCTATAAGGTCCCACTCACCAGGTGTGAACCCAAACCAGTCAGCTTCGTTTCTTTGGGGTGAACAACCAGTGGCCAGTGAATTCAGGCAGATGGAGTCCTTAGCAATGGTGACCTTTCCCCAGAGACCAATATTTCCACTCTTTTGCCTCCCCTTTCTCCACCCCTGACTGAGGGGTTTTCTATAAGGACAGAGTCATCTCATGGGTGTCTCAACTGATGCTCCCAGCTGTTCACCGTGTCTGCAGGGGTTTTGATCATTGGGGTGTACACTGTCCACAGTGTGTGAAGACGTGCACATGTTTGCCTGGAGCGTAGGCTGTAATCTTTATCATCTGGACAGTGTGGTTTGGGGAAGGAATGGCAGGGCACGGGAGTGAGGTAGAGGTGGGAGTTAAATATGAAGAACTCGTGTTGATTTCACAGTCCAGGTATCAGGGGATAGGCTCGGAGCTGCAGGGGTGCAGCCAGGGTTGGGACACCAAACTGCCACACATCTCCCGACTGTCAAGTAGTCAGTGAGTGGAGGGGAGGGGGGCACACCTGCTCCCTCCTCAGTCCCCTCACCTGGCCAAGATCAATAAGCAATCATGAATGGGAGACTGAACGCACGGCCACCATTTGCTAAACATCTCTGCCTTTCAGCACTGCGCCATGTGCTACATGCAATCCTCTCCTCTAGTCCCCCATTAGCGACAGAGGGAGGCTTGTCATCCCTGCCGCACAGAGGAGGGAAGTGGAATGGGAAAGATTAAGGAACCATTCAAGTTCCCAAAGCCTCCGATCTCACGTGCTTCCCCTGCAGTCTTGCATTTAAAACACCTGTCTCTGCTCGGGAACAGTCGTGTGACTGCCTTGAAACCCAGAAAGACCAATGGAAAGGGCTCCCCGTTCTGTCTCCCTACATCCCAGCCTTGGGGAGTCTCAGCATGAGGAGGGCGGTGTGCACAAGCACAGGGGCCCAGGTGGGGGAGCAGGCAGCCCTTTTCACCAGGCCTGGCCTTCAGGGTACGGGTTGTGAGGCCAATGAGAACCTCCATCTTTCTGGCCCGCACAGAGCAGTGGCCAGTGCAGCTGACTGGCTTGTGCCTTCTCCCGGCTAGGCCTGTTGTGTCCACTCTCAGGGTCCTGGCTACCCCGTGTCCATTATTCTGAGAGGGAAAGAGGGCTTGGGAGAGCTTCACAGGTGACCTTGGATCTGGTTCCCAAGTTGGGTCTCCATTTCCAGAGCTCGTGGCTCTGGGGTCGCGTGCTCATCGCCCTTATTTTCTCTTTATCTGAGGTCTCCTCTCTCTGGCACATCAGTGAGTTTGGTCCCCACCTCACAGATGCCAGCCACTCAGAGAGGATGAGGAGACACTAGGAAAACACCGGCCAGGCCTCCTTGGCCACCCCGTCTCCTCCTCTCCTGGGCAGGGCCATCTGGTCTCTGGGAAGTGGCTCTCACTAGAGGGCAACAGGAGCCAGGGCCCTGCAAGTGGTGCTGGCTACAGCGTTGGCTTGGCTCCCTCCACTGGGCCTGAGGCCAGCCTGTCCCAGAGCTGATTTTATCAGCAGGCGAGGGCTCCGAGCCACCGCCTAGCTGGGCCCAGCTTGCCTGCATGAGTTTCCTTCTTCCCATTCAGCACAAAATCAAGGTGAGGACGGATGGGCATGGAATTCAAGGCACAGTGACACCCATAGACAACTTTCTCCCAGTCTCAGCAGTCTTGCTGCAGCCTGAACTCTCAGTTTCTGGACTTACACTTCCTGGGACTTCTCAGTCCTTGTTTGTTTGGGTGCCCAAACAGCCTCTGCATGTCAGAAAGACATGCATAACAGCCTGGGCCCCTTTGGTTTAAGGTGAGTGTAAATAAATAAATAAGATAGCCAGGCATGGTGGCATACGCCTGTAATCCCAGTACTTGGGAGGCTGAGATAGGAGGATCACAGGTTTGAGGCCAGCCTCAGCAACTTAGGGAGACCCTGTTTCAAAATAAAAAGTAAAAAGGGCTCAGAGATAGAATGCCTCTAGGTTCAATCCCCAGTATTATAAATAAATAAATAAATAAATAAATAAATAAATAAGAAAGATACATATATATTCATAACATGTTCTCTAGGACCCATGGCAGGTAAGCCTCATTGTAGGTTGTATGGGTTTGTGATGAGGGGTTAGAAATAATTGAGAATTGATTCCATGGTCATTATACAATTATGGGACAAATAATATATAAAATTCAGCAGTGCTGATACAATGCTCCAGTGAGCATGCCTCTGGTTTTTTATCTTTCTTCTTACCTTCTTTTCCAATAAGTTTGTCACTTTATGCACAATTTGTTGGTCTTCCTCCTCTGTTACTTCTGGGCTGGTAATTAAGAAATCTACATCATGCCCAATCTTCTTACCCCTAATTTTTAAAAAAAGTATAAAATGAAAGTCAGATTTTTATCCCTCGATTTTAAAAAAACTACCTTTGTTTCTATGCCCTATGCTTAAGGTTTGCAACACAAAATGCTCATGATTTTTTTTAAAGCAAATTGTCCTTGGTTGCACAACTCTATTCCTTGCAAAATAAACTTAATGATGCAGACAAAAAGCTATACATAGCATGTATATGATTATGTATGTGTGGGTAAAGAGTAACAAAGAAGATTGTTTCTTCTACACATTTTATCATATCTGCAATACACATACAACAACAACAACAACAACAACCCCACTAGGAACAGTATTCATATAGCATAAGGTGGTACTCTTGGAATTAAGGGACATAGATTAAGGGAATTTTCTTAGATTCAGTCTTCTCTTACTTTCTCCTCTGTCTCAAACCTGGCTTTGTCAGAGTGACTGACAGCCACCAGGTAAGAGGGTCAGAGGGAGAGGAGGGTATTGGAGGGAAGGAATCCCTCACTGAAATGGATGCCTCCATATCCAACCATTCCATACACCTCTGGGAAGAATTCATTCCCTCATTCCCTCATTGACTCAACCAAGATTTCTTGAGCACCTACTTTGTGTCAGGCATCGTGTACTGACCTCAATGAGAATGGAGCTCTAATAGCTTAGTGGCAAAAGCACACACAGAAACAAATGTCTGTTAAACTGTGCAACAAGTGCTTGGCAGCGTCTAGAGAACACTAAAGAGAGGTCCCTAAGCCAGTACAGAAGAGGAGGGAGCCCAAGAAGGCTTTCTGGAGGAGGTGATGTCTAAATTTAGTTAGCCAGGTGACAGTTTGAAGAATGGCATGTCAAGGAGAAAATTCCAACTGAGCAGTGTCACAGAGGCAAGAGACAGTTCTGTGTGTGCAGGGAAGGACAAGCCATTTGGGGCTGCTGAAGTGGACAGAGAGAAGCTGCAACCAGATCAAAGGTCTTTCATGCTGTTTCAGAAGATGTTTGTGATGGGGAGCCATTGAAGGTATTAGAGCAGGGGGAGCAAAGCAGCAGCATTATTTACCTCCGGAACCCTCCTGTTACGGTGACGAAGGCATCTGGAAGACATGCCAAGACAGCCTCTTTAACCAGCACGCTGACCGCCTCTGCTTCGACCCTGGTCACACAGCTGACGAGGTCTTCGTAATACAGGAATCCTGAGAGGTCGTGTGACAGGTTAATGGGGAGATGGAGGTGCATATAAAGTAACCTGCCTCTGTGGGAGGGGACTCTGCCCCCAGGTAGAGCTACATGGCCGCAGGCATCAACTAAACTCTGTTTCCATGGAGACAGAATAATGCATGCAATTCATTTGGTTGTGAATTTTTCATGGTAGCAATGGTGCTTTGATTTCTGGCCGAGAAGCTTATAATGTCCTTACTAAGAAGGTGACATCATTTCATATCTCTCAGGAATCCAAACTGTTCCAGTCTGATGTCCTAATGAACAACCAGCCTTCTTGATCAATAATCTATGCCCTACTATTTTTAAAAGGTAATGCATAAAGATTTGAGATGGGAAGATTTAGAATTGGAAGGTGATGGGTGAATTTAAGGAATGAAAGTCAAGAAGAGGAAGAGGGTGAACTTGTGTTTGAAGCCAGGCGGAAAGTGTCTTAGGAGGTTTGGAAAGTTGCTTCTCTGCCTGGCCACCATGAACAGATGAAAGCTCAGGGTTGTCACGATGAAGGGCTTTGCCTGCATTCTGGCTTGGCCTGAGCATTCACATGCAGTTTCCAGGCAAATGTGACATGAGAATGCTCAAGCCTCAAAGAACTGCAATCAAGTGAAATTCCAAGTAGAAGTGAATTAGGTTTTCTTTTTCTCTCTCTTTTTGCAGTGCTGGGGATTGAACCCAGGGCATTCCTCATCCAGGCAAGCACTCTACCACGGAGCCACATCCCCAGCTTAGGTTTTCCATCAGAACTATGAATCATACTTTCAGCATGTTCAATCAGCTCACCCTTTGCAGTATTCTAAGCTATTCCCATTGATAACGCCATTATTTGCTGAGCTGCTCCAAGGAATGTATATACCCATTCTTCCATCACCCAGGTAAGTATGATGAGATTTCTATGTAGAAGAACATTAAACAGCTGGATGGCAATTTTGATTGATTAAATGAGTAGCTGCTTCATTCACTGAGTTGGAAGAACCCAATAGGAAGAAGAAATATCCAGTTGATCGAACTAGGGAATTGGAAACTCCTTAGATCCTAAGAGCATTTGACAAGCATTTCATCTACATGGCTCCCAGTTTCCAAGTGTTGGGAATTCTTATTCTCATTCCAAACTGTTTACTTGCCACTTATATTCAATTCTTATGTAGATTTCTTTTAATGATATCTCTATTACTAAAGGAATCATGCTTATTAAATGTGCACTTTCCTAGGTCTTTTTTTCTTAGACTTTTATCTCCTATGTGGCATGGTAGAAAGCTTGTTATAATCTTCTAGGAATTAACAAATTTACAAAAGATGAGTAGGGGTCTTCTATAATATCACTGATGGAACCCACCAAGATTTGGCTTGCTTCCTTAACCATTGCTTATGGTTTTATTTTTATGTTTGTTTGTTATTATTACTTAAACAGAAAATGGCTGTTTACCTTCTTTTTGCCCTCAGTCTCCTCTGGTAGAAGATTTCCTTACTTTCACATCATTAAAATGTTGATGACTTCATCATTCTCTGTAACTCTGAAAGCCATAATTCTGGGGACTGTGACTATCTTTAGAATCACAATTATATTGCATTTCTATTGCATGTTAAAAGTACACATTTAAAGCACACACCATTTTTCTGACCCTGTATTGGGATTCCTTCATCTTTGAAAACGTTGCTGGAACCTCCATGGATGGAGTTGACCGAGCCGCCTGGAGCCCTGGGAGGCCTGCCAGGCTGTCAGGTGATGAAGCAGCTCTCACATTCCCGCACGTTTTCTCTTCTCAGACTAGAGGGTCCTGGTTGGGAAGATCAACCGTGTGTCTGGATTTCTACACTTTTTCTTCTATTTTTTTTTTTTGTGTGTGTTTTTGAGTGTCTAAAGCATATTCATGATTTTGATCCAACTAGGCAACAACTCTAGTTCATTCAAGTATTCCTTTCTCTCCAGTCCTTCAGGTCAATATATCCTTCTATCTTTAACTTCTCACCCACATCTCTTTCCCTGGGAGACAACCAGGACCCAAATATCTAGAAGAGTCTGTAAGAATCAGGTCAGCACCTGGTTTGACATCTAGATAAAGGGATTCCAGCAGCCAGCAGGAAGACAGTCTCTGCTCTATGCCAGTCATAGGGCGCAGGGCTTTGCCTGCACCATCTGATCTAGTTCCCTGGTAAGTACTAATGTTGTCTCCCTTTTACTGATGAGGTAACCAAAGCTCAAAGGTTTGAACTAACTTGCTCAGGATCATGTAGCTGAAAAGCGCTGGAGCCACGATTTGGTTTCAAGCATCAGCGTATGCCAAAAAATGTCCCAGTTCCCCCACGTTGGAATTTAAGTCCAGCTAGCTGACTTGGATCTCTACCAAACCTGACCACCTCAGAGCAATTCTGATTTTTAGGAGAGACCATTACCTGCTTTCTGCATTCGTGTAAACTTCAGGCTTTTGTCTGACTGTATTTTACTCAGAGTTCTGAAACCCATCCTGAACCATTTCTCAGATGTTTTCAATCCCACTCCAAAAACAGAGGTGAAGAGCTAGAAGGGAGGGAGGGAGGGACAGGCCTGCCGTTAGTTTCCAAAATAATCACGACAGTAAAGTGATACTTTTCAAGGTCTTGGGCAATGAGAAAAGTATAAGCAAGACTCTGACCCAGTTTCTCTTGACTACGACAGGCAGGTGGGCAGTGGGAATTTTTTTTCGAGGCATTTTGCTCCAGGTGACTCCTTCCATGACATATGGTATTAAAGAAACAAACAGAAGTGAGAGGTGGGTCTGGCTTCCGTGTCACCTGTGCAACCTAGTTAACAGATTGCCTGTGCTGTCGATGCATGAGCAGTTATCCCTACAGGACTCTCCCCTCTGCTGAGAGTCTCTTACACACCATCCTGCTCTGCATAGCTACCCTCACATTTGAGAGAGGGATGCTCATGGAGGTTATATAAATCCTCCTCCATCACACAGGTGGTACGTGGCAGAACCCAGACTTAACCCCTGGACTTTCTATACTCCAAACCTGGGCTTCTGCTCACGCCCACATCTTAGGCCTGTGCATCACTTCTGAACTCAAGGGACTGACCAAAGTTCCTTCTACCTGCAACTCTGAGGTAGGAAAGTTGGGAGGTAACAAGCCCTGCTTCTGAGTAAGGAAGGAAGCAGTGAGGAGGTTTCCAGACACAGGTTTGTTCTTTAAGAGCAGGTTTATTCTGTCCACGTGGTCCTTGTGTCCTTATGATGTTTGTAGCCATGAGTGACGAAATCTTGGAACGGAAGGTATAGCATAGCAATAAGCTGGGCACTCATATTTATTTAGTCATCTTCTTCCTAGAACTCTGCTAAGGACTGAATTACATCCTTACCCCACCAAAATTTATATGGTGAAGCCCTAATCCTAGCATCACGGTATTTGGACACAGGGCCTTTGGAAGGTAATTAGGTTTAGAGGAGTTCTTAAGAGTGGGACCCTTATGGTGGGATTTGTGCTCTCATAAGAAGAGACCCTAAGGTGGAGCTCAGAGGCAGAATGCCCCTGGGTTCAATTCCCCAGTATGAAGATGAAGAGGAAGATGAAGACAAAGGGCGAGGAAGAGGAGGAAGAAGAGGAGGAAGAGGAGGAGAAGCCACCCCAAAGAGCTTGCTCACCTTCTCTTTTTCTGCCATGTGAAGACATAGCAAGAAGGCAGCCATCTGCAAGCCAGAAACAGAACCCTCAATAGATCCTGACCATGCTGGCACCTTGATCTAGAACTTTCAGCCTCCAAAACTGGGAGAAAATAAATTTCTATTGTTTGAGCTCCCCAGTCAATGGCATTTTGTTACAGCAGCTGAAACTGACTAATGTAACCAGCCAGAATAAGTAATAAGATTAACTGAAAAAACATTTTCAATAAACATATCTAAAATCACTTACTTTGAAGGATTGATATCGTTCATCATTTAACACAGCTTTAACTTCAGAACTTTCTCCATCTTCGATGATTTCCTAGATGGACAGTTGAAAACATATTTTAAGTTTGTAATACTGGACAATCAGAATCTAAGACTCTCAAATTTACAGATCTAGTGTCTTGATTTCTCATGAAATGTGGACCCATTGCCTGCAGGATGTTTCCTTAGCTAATCTAGAGAATCTAAATTAGCTAAGGAATTATCTAAAATCCTAATCATCATATATCCAAAGACCCCTTTACAATCCTCAAAGATAAAGATACAGAATTATTAGGGTTCAAATCTACAGAACCCCAAACCAAAATATCCACTGACAAACGCATGTCCAAATATTTGTGATGATTCTCTTATCAGTGGATATGAACTTGCTAAAAGAAGGACTTTTCCTTCAAGCGGGTTAATTTTGGACCCAGTCCATGTTCAAGCCCTTACGATTTCTAGCTCAACACCACCCTCCTCTAAGTAGAGTTGGGATATTTTCCTTGAATAATGTACTTGCACTTGACTATACGGAAACTTCCTACAGGAGCACCAACTCTCCTTGCTGGAGAATCCTTAGGCATTGTTAAATACCGAAACACTGTTCCAGCTCTCTCCCTGGAACACAGGTGAGATGCAGAGTCAGCACCATTGCACATCATGCAGTTATGGAGGGGAGGAACCCTGAGTGGAACTGATCCTTCCACACAGCCTGTTGGAGGTGAGACCGCCCCCTGCTGTCCAGCTTTCAGGCCCCTGGAGTCTTCCACTGTAGGAATAACAATAGGGGAGACCTCCTTCTTTTTCCACTGGCTGGCCCCACGTAGCTCCTGGTGTGGTAATATTGGGGTATGGATTATACACATATATCCATCTATCTCTATAGATACAGATAGATATATCTATAGATAGATTTGTCATATATAGCTATATGTCGAGATCGATGTAGAGAGTCATGAATATCATATGTATGTAATTAACAGGAAAATATGTTCTCTCTCTCCTTATTTATTAAAAGGTGGGACAGATTCCACTTCATCCTTACCTCTATGATACACTTCACTTTGTCCCCCATCCAGGGAATTCCCTCTGTGTCCTTCATACTGACGATGGCGAATGGGAGGGATTTCAGTACCGAAGCTGCTCTCATGAACGCCACATAAGAGCCTTGGTTCTCTCGAAACTCACAGTTTTCCGCCAGTATCTCCAAGGCCTCCTAAAGAATAAAAGCAGATAAATGGGGCTGGGCGTGGTGGTGCACGCTTGTAATCCCAGTACTTGGGAGGCGGAGACTGGAGGATCCGGGTTCGTGGCCAGCCTCAGCTACTTAGTGAGGCCCTCTGCAACTTCATGAGACCTGGTTTCAAAATAAAGTATAAAAAATAGGGCCAGGGGTGTAGCTCGGAGATAAAACACCCCTGGGTTCAATCCCCAGTACTACAAAAAAAAAAAAAAAAAAGCAGATAAATGAAAGGTCTGTTTCTGAACCCTGGGGCCACCTGTCACTGATGGGAATGCCCCCAACTGCTTCTGTGAAGGTCAGGATCCAGTACCTCTGCCCCACCAGTGTGGGATCCCAGGAAGTTGAGCTGAAAAGACAGCGCGAGTGCATTGTAGGGAAACTGAGTTTGCTGACGATGGATAGTCAGGAATGATTTAACCAACAAATGACCTGGTGCTCACCACATCCCGCCATTCATGACTGGGCATGATCTGCCCCTCTCTGCTGTCTTCCCACCAGACTGTGGCCAGGGTTCTGCTGTGACCGCTGAGAGTCTCCTCCCTTAGCATGTACATCAAACACAGCCAGCACGTCGCCTCAGCTTGCTGACTGAATGGATGTGCTCATAGGTTGCATAGACCCCAAACCAGGGTAATTCAAAGTGGGGCATGTTTGCATTGCTAGCTGGGGAGGCAGCTGTAGCTGCATGACATCATGCTCAGTGGCCCCAGAAGCTACAATTTCCTGATCTGCCTTGTAGATGTGGGACTAGAAGTCTAGAAATGAGATGCTTTGTGTTTGACATACTACTGTATGTTTTATCCAGGTGACCACTCACCACAAGGCTGGGGACAAGCAGTTGTGGGCTTGTTAGGGTCCTTTAAGACACTCAGGGCTGGGTGGGGCTTTAGAGATGATCCGGCTAATGTCTTATTGCAGGGATGAGGAAGCAGAGGCTCAGAGAGAGGAACTCACCCTCCCAGGTTACTAAATACCAGGCTGGAATCTATGTCTGCGGACTCTCCATCTTCAGGCTTCCCACAAAGGCTGATGTGGCTATTTCTACATGACTTGCTTTTACTATGTTTTGGAATAAATACAATATTTGTTTTTTCAGGACATTGGCCTTTGACAAGTGTTGTGCCCATTAATGACAACTCTCAATAAGTAGTAATCTACCATTTCTGCAGAATATAATACAAATGTGTTTGTCCATTTCCAAGAAAGAAGGAGACCCATTTTTGACAGAAAGAAAAACAAGAGATCAGGCTAGGGGGATGAGTAGGTGTGGAGAAGTCTTTCCCAGATTTCCAGAAAAAAAATCAGAATTTAACTTGTAGACCCATAGAAAGAGGCCGCAAGCCCTTCCTTTGCTGTAGGTATTGAGGTGAAGCACTGTTACCGTGAAAATACAGTTATAGTTGTTTAATGTGGTTCTTCTCTGACATGCATACTGAGAGATCTTTTGTAAGGCAGGTGGTGGAAGCTTCTGGAGGCCTGGGTTGGAGGCAGCAGTGGAAAAGTCTCTTCTCACCTAAACAAATGCATAAGGGTCTATTTTAAATAACAATGAGTAGTAATCACAATAGGTATCTATGAAGAAAAGAATTGGAGGAAGTTGTCTCTGGAGGACAATAAAATTATAGGAGCCTCAAATGTTATGTTAAATACAGCTCTAATATTTGAATTCATTATTGCTAACTTGTATTATTTTTGAAACCAGAAAATAAAAAACATGAAAAAGAATCACCATTGAATTATCATTTTCCTTTTCTGTGAACTTATGTTGTTATGATCTATACCTTCTTCCCAAAAGTTCTGGCACTATTGGCCAAGGATTTGAAATTGAGAGCTTAAGTTTATTTATGTTTCTTTCCAAATGATCACAGTAAGAAAAAATAGGACTCCTTTACTTTTCTGGCTGCCATAACATCCAGGCTTAAATATTTTGAAACATTAGTGTGTCAATGCATTAAAAAACATAGCGACTATCTATTCAGTGCCTATGACATATCAGGCCTGTATTTTATTTATGTTACTTTGCATGTATGTTATTCCAGTCTTCATGCCATCTTATGAGGTGGGCATTGTTGTTATATTACAGAGGATGAAACTGAAGCTCAGCAAAGCTAAGTGATCTGCCCACAGTCACACAGGAGGTAAGCAGGAAATCTGGGGTTTAACATAGGTCCATTGATTCTAAGCCCGTGTTCTTGACCATGGAGCAAAGGGCGATGGCGATCACAACCAGGACACTTACAATGAGCTGGTGTTTTCCTGTCATCTCCACCGGTTTCCCTGCTCCCAGGCACTCAATCAGCCAGGAGATGTCCAGGAGCTCGAGCTGGGAGCTGGCTTTGATGTTCTGCACCTGAAGCCACTCCAGAACATCCGAACCCGAGTTGTTCTCGGCTACAACGTGGGTGACAGAGTCACTGGAAAAATGCAAGACAGGGTCATCTGCTAAAGGAGCTTTCGAAGTCAAAAGCTCTCCTCACTCCTTGGGTTTCAGCGTGTTCCATCTAACAGAGAAAGATGCCCACTAGGCCTGACCATAGCCTCCATAGCCCCCCCGGAATCCAAACCTCCTGCAAGGGAGTCCTCTCGATTTGAATGAGCCGTCTATAGCACATGTCAGATGCAAGAAAAATTAACACAATATTAACAAGATTGTGGTGTCAGTGGGAAACCAAGGTCTAGAGAAGATGGAAAACGAAATCATTCTTTTTTTTTTTTTTTTTGCAGTACCGGGGATTGAACCCAGAGGCGTTCTACCTCCGTGCTACACCCCCGGCCCTATTTTTTATACTTTATTTTGAAACCGGGTCTCACAAAGTTGCGGAGGGCCTCACTAAGTAGAGAGAGAGAGAGAGACAGGGAGAGGGAGAAAGAGAGAGAGAGAGAGAGAGAGAGCGAGCTGAGGTTGGCCGCGAACCCGGATCCTCCAGTCTCCGCCTCCCAAAGTACTGGGATTACAAGCGTGCGCCACCACGCCCGGCACGAAATCATTCTTAAAGTAGCACCTCGCTCTCTATGTGTGACTTGGTGTGCCAATTCATTTTTATTTGTGGAGCATTTTAATCTAGCAGCTCAAACTTGTTTGATTGTGACCCACAGGTAGAAGTACACTTTATATCATGACACAAAATTCAAATAGAAATAGGTGTAGATGTAGGTATGCTCATTTGTCTTAGTCCACTTGGACTGCTATAGCAATATACCTTAGATGGGGTAATTTATAAACAACAGAAGTTTTTGCTCACAGTTTTAGAGACTGGGAAGTCCAGGGTCAAGGTGCTGGCAGATTCAATGTCTTCTGAGGACCCATTCCTCAAAAATGGCACCTGCTAGGTCTCCTCACATGACAAAAGGGGCCTCTTTTCTAAAGGCATTAATCCATCCACCAGTGTGGAGCCCTCAGACTGAATCCCTTTCCAAAGGTCCCACCTAATAACATCACCTTGGGGATTAGGTTTCAACATAAAAATTTTAGTGGGACACAAACATTCAAAGCATTGTAATATTCCACTAAATTGGTTTCACAACCCATTAATAGTCTGTGGGAAATTTTGCTTTGTATGTTTTGAAGCATCGCCCTGTGATATAAGACAGGTAGGGATCTTTTCCCTAACAACTACTGGGCACTTGCCATGGTTCAGTCACTGACCAAGTACTTTACGTGCATCATCTCATTTAACAGTCACAGATCTCCTCAAGTAAGTATCATGTCAGTCACACTTTAAATTGTCTGGGGAATGGTGAGGGTAAACCAGGCATCCAAGAGAAAATAGAATTATTTTCTCTTCCTTTTCCATTTTTCTTCCTTGAGTCTTTTTTCTCCATCTTTTATTGATTGACTTCAATCCACTGGGCATTTTTGGGGGGTTCACTATTGTATGCACAGCCCTGGGTTCCTAGGGGTGGTGGTGATAGTGGGAGAGGGTTGGATACCAAAGAAGAAAAAGGAAGTTTCTGGGCAATAGTATCTTACATGAAACCGATGGCTAGCAATGTGAGCTGTGAAAAGACACGAGGCATGGACAAGATCTGCAAGTGGTGTTCAGAGAAGGAAAAGAGCTTGGTGTGAGCCGGGAGAAGCAGGTGGCTTTGTGGAAGAGCTGGGATTTGTGTGTGGTCTAGATGGATGGGTAGGAATAAGGTATCCAGAAGGCAGAACTTTGGGTTCTCCTGGAAAAAGGGGTTCAGGTGCTAGAGGGACGGGAAAGGAATGGCCAGGCCTGGAGCAGAGGAGAGGTTATGTTGGGAAGTAGTTGTAGAAGTGGCTGAGTCAGTGGGAGGGGTCACATTATAAAGGGTCTTTAAAGTCTCTTCGAGGAAGTTGGTTCTTCTTTTCTGAGGTTATGAAGCCAATGAAGGCTTTTGTGAGCAGAATATTAGCATTACAGTATTATTTTAAAAGACTAATCTGGTATACACAATGATTGGGAAGGAGGAGGGGTGGAGTAGGGACACTTGGGAAACTGCTTTGGGAAATAAAACAATAAACCAGAGCCAGGCATGGTGGTGCCTGCCTTTAATACCAGTACTTGGGAGGCTGAGACAGGAGGATCACAGGTTTGAGGCCAGCCTCAGCAATTTAAACAAGACCCTTAGCAACTTAGCAAGACCCTGTTTCAGGAGAAAAAAGTAAAAAAGGTCTGAGGATATAGCTTAGAGGTAGAATGCCCCTGGGTTCAATTCCCAGTACCAAAACAACAACAACAACAACAAAAACCAAAAACAGTAGACCAAGTGTGAGATGATTTTAACCCAGTCTGGCCCCCACAGCACTAGAAAGTAAGGCAAAGAAATACGATGGACACCTGGCACTAGATCGCCTGTAAAAGGTGGAGAATAGAGTCAACTATCACTCCAGTGTATCCATCACAGTAAAGTAAGAGCATCATTGGTAGAAATAGGGGTTTAACAAGTTGCATCTCCTTGGGGAAGAGTGGAGAAATGCAGTTGAAGTTATTTAAGGCAAACTGCATTGGAAGATGACAGGAAATCCAAATAGAAATATCTGGTTGTGAGTTAGGATCTGAGGCTGGTGCTAGGAGGGAGGTGGAGACTGGAGGTCAAAGCCGAGACCCTGTGGGTGGCAGGATGTGCTGCAGGCCTGAGCAGAAATAAGCTGCGATCAAATACCATTTTACAAGAGCCAAGGAAAGATGGGTAACTGCTTCCCTATTCTAGGTGCATAAAATTCCAAAAGTTATTTATAATAAATTCTTCAAGAGGTTATATCAAGACTTTAAGAAGACATCAAAAGGGTTAAAAGGCTTATCCAGGAAATGTTAGTCCATCTACATTTCTGCCCTTTAAAGGGAAATATTTTTATTATATTACTGTAATATCCATTAAATAGTCATTTATTATATTATTGTAGTAAATATTAATATTTTTTCTTATTATAAATAGGGTTTTTCCTAAACTCAGAAGGGGGAGGGTATCCTATGGAGGAGTCCTGGGGCTACGCTTCCAAATTCAGACCCTTCACCATCCCCTCTCTCATCAGCACCCCACCACCTCTTCTCCTGGGATTTCCTGGGACAGTGTGGGCGTGTCTGTACCTGTACCATTGGATGAAAACACACACACTTCTTAGTTCATATAAGAAAATTTGTGGGTGAAATCCTATGGAGGATGACTCTGATTTAAACCTCCAATTCCTGCTCACTAAGCAACTGGCAAACAAAACAAAGCAAGAACAATAATAAGCACACACAAAAGCAAAACAAAACATCAAATGAGACCTCATAAGCCATGCTACTCAGGGTTTAGTATTGCTGTAGCTGGTTCTCAGAAAGGTAACAGCAAAAATTGTAAGTCAGCATTTAGGAAACTTCAGTGGTAATTTGACATTGCCACAATAGTTTTCATTGTTTGTTTTTAAAATAAAAACATTGGTCTGGGGCCGGGCGCAGGGGTGCATGCCTATAATCCCAGTTCTTGGGAAGGTAAGACAGAAGAAACACAGGTCAAGTTCAGCCTCAGTAATTTAGCAAGACCCTCACCTAAATTTCGAAATCTTGCTGATTTTGAAATCTTGTTTCAAAATAAAATAAGGCTAGGGGTTGGAGGAGAATACCCCTAGGTGCAATTCCCAGTAACACACACACACACACACACACACACACACACACACACACATTAAAATAATTGACCGGAAACAATTTTTTGTCATCGGGCCCTTGCACACAATTCCATCTCCTGAGCCCTCACCAAGCAGTGTACCAGGAATCTCGCTCCCTGCAGCGTGCCTCACAGACAATTCTTATTGCTGGGCTGTGGCATGTTCTTGTCACTTTGCTGACACAAGGGCTCCTCTCTGCTCCAAACACTCCAATTTGAAAATATTAATAATATTGGAGCATCACTATGTGTCAGATATTATGATAGGTGCATTTCATACATTACCTCATTTAATTATCAATAATGTTATGAGACGGGTATTGTCATTCCCATCTAAAAATGAGAAGAGAGAACCTTGGAGACATTGCAAGTTCCACCCTGCTAGTAGCTGGCAGAGCATGGCTCTGATCCTAGGGTCTGCTTTAATCCAAGGCCTGTGCGCTTGACCCTCTGTGAGCTGCCCATCTGTGACTTTGTGCTTATTCCAGGGCTGTGGAGGGAGCGGCTCCTTTCCCTCCCTTTTGCAGAAGGGATAAGATCTGAATGGGTGCCATCATAATAAGAAAACTGATCTCTTCCAGAAGGCAGACATATACACGGAATAATGCTTCCTATTACACTTTTAGACCATGGCCCCTGTTGCTGCCACATAGAATTTATAATTTGCTATTTTATATCCAATATATGGGTTACAATAAGACTGCAGGGCATGTAGAACTGTCCCAGAAAACCAAAAAAGGTTGCCATAGCTACACAGCAAGATGGAGGATTCACAGGGAGGCTGCCAGGCTCTCTGGGCTCTGGGTTTTGCCCAAATCTCTGAGAGTGTGAGAAGGAGGAGCCCTGGGGCTCATCTTGCTCCCTCACCCTCTGCTCACACCATATTTTCACCTAAGATGCCTCTGGACACAGCCCTGGCTCTGACAGGGACGTTTGGGAGAGCTGCTATAAAAGAACAAGCAGTGAATACTGGTATATACAAAAGAAAAGGCTAGAAAGAAACACTCCAGACCATTAGACCATTAATTTCAGATGAGAAAACTGAGGCGTGGAAAGGTTACATGCAGTAGGACTCAACCCCAGGTGTGCCTAACTCTAGCAACCTCTTAACGTTCTACAAGACTGTGGTTAGACCCTGAAAGGAGGTTTCGTTTGTTTGAGATACTCTTCTATATTTTCTGATTTCTGTCACCAACTCTCTACCATCACTTCTCTACTCAGGTAAACAATGCACATGAATGTCATTTTCCAGGGCAAATAAATCTGGGGTAAGCCTGAGGTGGTCGCTGCCTTGCTCTTGGATGTGTGGGCTTCCTTCTTGTAGTAAAAGGTGACAGAAAACTTCACGCAGTTTCCCCAGCCACTTCCAAAGACCCCAAGGTGCTGCTGAGATGGCTGCTCTTGAAATTTCAGTGAACTCAGCTCTCAACTAGTTTCCTAGCCATGATCAATTACTAATGTCTTGGACTACATTTTGGAAGCCTTCAACCACTTACAGCAATTCTGAGGTGGGAATCTTCTTCCCACAGAGCCTCCTCCTTTGGCTAATGATTGACTTTCATTTGCTTGGTTAATTAACCAATTCCTTGGTGTCCTTGAAGGCTGGTACAATGACACCCTCTCTGGGTTATAACCAAACCTAGTGCCCAGCACAGGGCCAGACTCACAGTCACAATCAATGGATGTTGGTAGAATGAATCAATGAATAAAGTAATCAACAGCTCTAAAGGAATGTCTCTCAAACCCTAATGTTTACCAGAGACACGCAGAAAGTTAGGTTGAATTTCAGATTCCTGACTCCAATTAGAATGGCAATTATCAAGAATTCAAATGATAAATGCTGGCAGGGATGTGGGGAAATGGGAACTCTTATACCCTGTCAGTGGGACTGTAAATTAGTATGATCACTATGGAGATCAGTATGGAGGTTCCTCAAAAGACTAGGAATGGAACCACTATATAACCCAGCTATACTACCCTTGATATATTTCCTGAAGAATTAAAGTTAGATTACTATAGTGATATATACATGCACATGCTTACTTATAGCAGCACAATTCACAATAGCCAAATTATGGAGTCAACCTAGGTGTCTGTCAACAGATGAATGGATAAAGAAAATGTGATATGTACACACAATGAATTTTTACTCAGCCATAAAGAACAAAATTATATCATTTGCAGGAAAATGGATGGAACTAGAGAATATTATGCTAAGTGAGACCAGCCAGCCTCAGAAAGTCAAGGGTCATATGTTTTCTCTCATGTGTGAAAGCTAGGATGAAAATAGGAAACAAAAGGGACTTTAGTGAAATGAAGAGAGAGACCAGTAGAATAATGGAAGGGGACTGGGAGAGGGAGGTGGGGAGGGGAAAAAGGAGACTTGAGGAAGGAAACAGTTCAAATAATGTTATGCCCACATTTCCAATCTCACTAATGTGTATGAGGGGGGAGGAAGGGGAAGCAGGGTGGGATATGGGGGGAAATACGCCAAGTGATGTGTGCATGTGTGAATGTACCACTTTGAGTCTCACTATGATGTATAATTATAATGCATCAATAAAAGTATATATATATATTATTGACTCAATAATTCAGTTGTGAATTGTGCTGCTATAAGTAAGCATGGGTATGCATGTATCACTATAGTATTCTAACTTTAATTCTTTGGGAAAGATACCAAGGGGTGGTATAGCTGGATTATATGGTGGTTCCATATATATATGGAAACATATATATATATATGGAAACATATATATAGGGGAACATATATATATGGAAATATATATATGGAAACATATATATATATGGAAACATATATATACACTTTTATTGGTGCATTGTATATATATTGTATATATACATATCTATATACACATATGTATATATTGTATATGTATATACATATCTCTATATATTGTGTGTACATATATATTTACATATATTTATATGGAAATCTCTCTCTCTCCATAGATCCTGTGATCTTCCTGTCTCAGCCTCTCAGAGAGAGAGAGAGAAAGAAAGAGAGAGGTGGGACCTAGTGGGGAGTAAGTTGGTCACTGGGAGCACTGCCCTCTGAGGGATTTAATATAGTTCTTGTGAGACCTGGTGAATTCTCCCAAGAGTAAGTTGTTATAAAAGAGTGAGCCAAACCCCTCCCTTCTCTCTGGATTCCTGACTCACCATGTGATCATTCTCATACCTGTGCCTACCATTGTGATGCCATCTGCCATGGGGCCTCACCAGAATACAGCAGAAGCTGGTGCCATTCTCTTGGACCTCCAGAACTGTGAGCTAAATAAACCTCTTTTCTTTAAAAATTATCCAGCCTTGGGTATTTTGTTATAGCAATGGAAAACAGACTAAGATGACTAGAAGACCAGGCTAAGTTGCAACTACTGACCCAAACACCTTCACATGGCTGTCTAAGAAGGAACTCAAACTTTTTTTTTTTTTTTTGCAGTACTGAGAATGGAATGCAGGGGCATTCTAATACCTCCGAGCTACATCCCCAGCCCAATTTTTTATTCTTTATTTTGAAACTGGGTCTCACTAAGTTGCGGAGGGCTTCACTAAGTAGCTAAGACTAGCCGCGAAACTGCGATCCTCCTGTCTCAGCCTCCCAAGTACTGGGATTACAACCATGTACTACCACACCTGGCTAAAACTCAAACTTCTTACATGAGGCTCTGGCATCCCAGAATGAGCATTCCAGGTGAAAGCCTCATGGCCTTTTATGACCCAGCTTCAAAAGTCACATGGTGTCACCTCCACTGTACCCTATTGGTTGAGGCAGTCACCAGCCCTCCCAAATACAAGGGAAGGAAAATAGTTCCTGCCTCTCCAAGGAAGCAACCATATATTAAAACCACGCCACAGCCCATATTGAGAAACACCTTCCAACTGCTCCAGTCTAGATGTGATCCTCACGCTGGCTCTTGGGCTCGGTGACAGTGGTGTTTTACAACATGGTACTTGTTAGGGTGAGCTCGATAGCTCCGCGGAGAATCCTTAGGAGTTCCCCACCCTGGGAAGGGGAAACTCACCTCAGGGTCCCTGGTGTCCTTGGGTCTGTGTAGAAAAGAATTTCAACACACACCAGTCAGAGAAAAGACAGAGGTTTAATTTAAGGAAAAGGGAAACACGTTCAGGGAAATGCGGGCCACCTCAAGATGCGAGAGCAGCAGCCCCGAATTCTTACAGTCTCTTTTTATAGGCACTGGGAATGGGGAGAGGGTTGGTTAGAGGTACTCAGTGGGAAAATGCCTCCTTTCTTTGAAGTTTTTCTGTGGGCAGAAGATGTGGATTCCCTCCGGACAGGTCTTCCAGGAGCAGAGACAAGTGGAGACAAGGAGTCTGATGGCCAGTGGGTGGCCAGCTGAGTGTAAGGCTTTTAACAACAGGTGTGATCTTTTGGAGTTCTGGTGGAAGGTGAAGTTCTTTCTCTTCCAAAACTAATCACCTCAGGAATTTCGGATATAAAGCTAGCCCACTGTGTTCTTAAAGATATGGGTCTTGCTTCTTTGGGCCTGTCCCACACAAGCCTGCAAAGCAAGCTTAGGACTTTAGATTAGATTTTTAATTGTATTCTCCTTCCTGTCTTGTCTCCTTTCTATCTAAAATTTTATTTCTTCTATTTTACCTTATCGGTACTCATTTCTCTGCAGGCACATGAGATCATTTTAGGGGGTGCACAGCTGAACATTTCAAAAGCTTATGTGTTTATTTATATCTATATTTCTAAATTATGCATAGCAGACCCTGGCTTTTATGGATATTATTTCTTAGGACAAGGCTAAATTTTTTTTAATGATTCAATTTAGGGACAATTAGAAGAAGCACATTAAGGAGAGGGAGAATTTAGGGAAGTTGGATGACAGGTATCAAACTACAGTTAGCTAGGAGGAATAAGGTCTAGTGTTCACCTCTATAGCACAGTAGGGTGAGTTTGGTTCTCAAGAGTCTATCATACACTTTATGAAGAACTAGAAGAGAGGAGCAGGGCGGCTCCAAACACAAAGAAGTGATAAATGTATAAGGAGAGGGAAACACTAATTGCCTGATTTCATAGTTACACTTTGTGTGCATGTATTGGATTATTATTATTTTTGGTGTGGTACTAGGGATTGAACCTAGGGGAATTCTACTTTTGAGCTACACCCCAGCCCTATTTTATTTTATTTATTTATTTTTTGTGTGGTACCAGGGATTGAACGCAGGGGCGTTCTACCTCCGCGCTACACCCCCGGCCCTATTTTTTATGCTTTATTTTGAAACCGGGTCTCATGAAGTTGTGGAGGGCCTCACTAAGGAGAGAGAGAGAGACAGGGAGAGAGAGAGCGAGAGCTGAGGCTGGCCGTGAACCCGGATCTTCCGGTCTCCACCTCCCAAAGTACTGGGATTACAAGCGTGCGCCACCACTCCCGG
>PVJS01018518.1:0-34783 GCA_004027185.1 Glis glis | reverse complement strand
AGGAGGAGGAGGAGGAGGAGGAGGAGGAGGAAGGGAAGAAGGGAGGGAGGGAAATGAAGGCCAGAACATCACATAGCCTTTGGCAGTTCACTAGTGCCTTGTGGTGAACAGAGTGTGCTGTGGGGGGGGGGTGCAGGAGACCACCAGGGAGAGGAGACACTCGGCTGTGGTCAAGACAGCAATGGTGGAACCCCAGGTCAGTGTGTAATGAGGAGGTGGGCAGTCTCCACAATGGCACGTTTTTTTCCGTCTAAAAGGGCATTCAATTCGCATCAAAAACCACAGCTGGAGCTAACAGGGACCTTGACCTCAGGTAGTCCAAGCACCCTCTTTTGACCAGTGAGATTTCTTCAAGGCCACATGGTCAGAGACCGGACAGAGACTGGGCATAAAACCCTTCCCGGTCCACACCCTTCCACCTGGTGCCTCCTTTTTGGTCCTTGCCACTGTCCCTTTGGTCCCTGGGGCTTTGAAGAAATGGCACTTTAGAGGTCGAGGGTAAAATTAAGAACCATTTGCTTTTCATTTATAATTTATGCATCATACACCACCTACTTCCCAAAAGGATTTGAGACAGCTCACAATAACAATCATCTTTGAACCATCTGCACAGCCGTGGAAAAACATGTTTTCAGAGAATCCTTAATGGCACAAGGAAATGCTCAAAACATAACTTTAAATGAAAAAGACAGGATACAATACTTTATTTACTATAATATTGTTACATAATACAGAGATGGATAGGGAGCGGAGCGGGAACAAGGAGAGGAAGAAAGAGAGGGAGAGCGGGAAGGGAGAGGGAGAGTGGGGAAAGAAGAAAGAAAGGAAGGAAGCTATTCGTGGTTATTTCCTTTTTAAATGTGTACAGTGGCACCTCATTGCTTGCAGAACGGTTCCCCCAAGTAACATGTAAATAAGATGACTTTCATGGTACTCGAATGTCTTTTTCATGCTAATCGTCATGCATTTATATACCAAATGTGTATTTTTTTAAAGTATAGCTAACACATCAAAACCACGTGGGCTGGTTGGGTTTCATTTGCCCTTCCACATCACCCCCACCTCCCACCCATGTCTATCCTGCCGGTACAGAGGGGGCTCCTTGGCTGTCTAGCTCCAGTTAGTTCTGATCAGTAGGGACCCCAATTACAAAACATCAGAGAGCAGGAGAGAAGAGAAGGAGGGGTGAGGGTATGTGTCACCCTCCAACCCCAGCCCAGGAGCGGCTGTGTCCCTCAGCTGCCTGAGAGCCTCTACTCCAGGCCTCCGGGCCTCCCTGGGTCCCATTAACATTGTCCTGTTCCCCATCCCTAGTTCCTGTCTCACAGTCCTTTGGTGCTTCCCTTAATTCTGTCCTCAACTCTCTTATAGTTCCCTTATGAAATTCTTTTTAGTTTAGTACTTCTTAATGTTCATATGCATAGGAATCACCTAGACAGGGGCTCATGAAAGTATAGATGTCTATAGAACATCGTTGACTATAGTCGCCCTACCGCTCAATGGGACACCAGAACTTGTTCCTCCTATCTAACTGAAACTTTGTACCTGTTGCCCCATCTCTCCTGATCCCCACCATCCACTCGCCCCCATGGCCTCTGACAACCTCTATTCCATTCTCTATTTCTTTGAAAAGCAACTGTTTTAGAGTCTACATATGAGTGAGAACATGAAGTATTTGTCTTTCTGTGCCTGGCTTATTTCATTTATCATAATGTCCTCCTGTTCTATCCATGTGGCCACAAATAACAGGATTTTATTCTTTTTATGGCTGAATAATATTCCATTGTGTATACATGTCATATTCTCTTTTTCCATTCATCCATTACAAAATAGCTAGAGGAGATTTTTAATCTTCTAACCACAAAGAAATGATAAATATTTGAGGGTGCAGATAGGCTAAATACCCTAATTTGATCATTACACAATGCATACATGTATTGAAACATCACAATACACTCCATAAATGTGACCAATTATTGTCAATTAAAAACAAAATAAAACTTTAAAAAACCCATAGATTCCTGCCATTATCCCCTAGAGATTCTAATTTGGAAGGTATGGGCAGGGCCAGAGAAGCTTCATGTCTAACGAGCTCTCTGGTGATGCTTATGTTGCTGGTCCGGGGACCACACTTTGAATAGCTGTGTTTTATTTAGTGCAACTCTTTGAGTGCATCATCTACTTCCCAAAAGTTCCTTGACTCATCTCTGATGAGGTCAGCTCCATAGAAGTTTCTGTGATGGTGGAAATGCTCTCTAAAATGCTGTACTCTACCACCAAGTAGCCACAGGTGTCTCATGAGCACTTGAAATGTGGCTAATGGAGCTAGATTTTCAATGTTATTGTATTTTAGTGAATAAAAATAATCAAGCTTGGCATGGTGCTGCATGCCTGTAATCCCAGTACTTGGGAAGCTGAGACAGGAGGATCACAGGTTCAATGACAGCCTCAGCAATGTAACAAGACTATCAGCAACTTAGCAAGACCCTCTTTCAAATAAAAAAAAAAGAAGGCTGGGGGTATAGCTTAGAGGTAGAACACCCCTGGGCTCAATACTCAGTATCAAATAATAATGATGATGATGATGAAGAGGAGGAGGAGAAGGAGGAGGAGGAGGAGAAGGAGGAGGAGGAGAAGGAGGAGGAGAAGAAGGAGAAGGAGGAGGAGAAGAAGGAGGAGGAGGAGGAGGAGGAGGAGGAGGAACAGCAGCTCTGAGCTAATAAAAGACAGTTGGAACTTCCAGCGTACTACCTTAACCAACTGACAGGTGTGCTGGGTGAATCTCTGTCTCCATGCTCATCTCCACTGTAGGTGACAGTTTTTCTAATTGCTCTGTCCACTGATAATTCAAGTCCCATCTCCTGCCTCCAGTGTGCTTTCCTCACTCCCCTTCCAGCCTCCCTTTATAGCCTCCTGATGGCACTTCAGGCCTCGACCTACTGCCTAGATCCAAGGCCAGAGCCACCCATTCTAGGTTTGTTACGGCAGCCTCCCTCCTCTAAGTGCCAGCTCCTCTTTCACGTATCAATTTCTGCAAAGCAAACCACCCATGGCCTAGTGACCTGAAACCATCACCGTCTTAGCATCTCTCGATTCTTTGGGTTGGATGCGTTCAGCCGGGCAGCTCTTCTGCTCTGTACCACGCTGGCTGGGGCAACCGCTGTCATCCCGGGGCCAACTAAGACAGACCATCCGAGAGGTCTTGTTCACCGGGCCAGCAGAGGGGGCTGGCTGGGTGCCTCTGTTTGCACCCAAGTCTTCTCCGTGTAGCACGGACTTCTCCCAGCACGGCAGCAGGGTTCCAAGAGACAAGATGTGCAAACTGTAGAATATCACTTCCTGTGCATTTTAGAGGTTAAAACCAGAAACAAGACAAGCCCAGAGTGAAGGGAGGGGAAGCAAGTTGGACTCCTGGATGTGAGGAGTGACTTGTGCATAGTGGAAGGGGAGACGGTCAGGGCCGTCTTTGGAGACTGTCTTCAGTGAGAATCTTTGTACATTAAAAAAAAAAAATAGAAGCCGGGCGTGGTGGTGCACGCTTGTAATCCCAGTACTTTGGGAGGCGGAGACCGGAGGATCCGGGTTCGCGGCCAGCCTCAGCTCTCGCTCTCTCTCTCTCTCTCTCTCTCTCCTTAGTGAGGCCCTCCGCAACTTAGTGAGACCTGGTTTCAAAATAAAGTATAAAAAAATAGGGCTGGGGGCATAGCGCGGAGCTAGAACGCCCCTGCATTCAATCCCCGGTACCGCAAAAAAAAAAAAAAAAATAGACTGTGTAGACCACTGCTTCTCAAACTTCAGTGACCCACCATCCCCTGGGGATCCTGTTGAAATACAGACTGGATTCTAAATAGATCCTGAGTCTTACTGTGTGTGTGCGTGTGTGTGTGCGTGTGCGTGTTCATGTGCGTGTGCGTGTGTGTGTGTTTTGTTACTGGGGATTGAACCCAGGGGCGTTCTACCTCTGAGCTACACCCCAGCGCTGTTTTATTTTTTTAATTTTGAAACAGGGTCTCCCTACGTTGCAGAAGGCCTTGCTAAGTTGCTAAGGCTGGTTGTGAACCTGCGATCCTCCTGTCTCAGCCTCCCAAGCACTGGGATTACAGGTGTACGCCACCACGCCCGGCTCTGAGTTTACATTTCTAACCAGTTTCAGGTGATGCCGTGGGTAACAATGATGTAGACTGTATAGCGGAAGTAGCCTGGGGTTTAGAATCACAAGACCGAAGTTCAAAACCCATCTCTGTGACTTGTTTGCTTTGAGTCCGTGAGTAAATTATCTAAACACCCTCTAGCCTCCTCTCTTCCCCATCTATTAAAATGGAATTGTGGAACAACTGTGAGAATCCACAGGAAGAAGTACGAGGCAGTATAATCTGACTCTCTGACTAGCTGTGTGTCTCGGGCACTCACCCCTACCTCTCTGAGTTCTGGTTTCTCCACTTAAAATCAAAATGGGCGTGGGGATGAGAGGCCCTGCCTTGCAGGGTGGTCGTGAACATTCCGGGAAACCTGGAATGAACAGATGGTGTAGAAAAGGTTGTGGGATATATTCTGGTTCCGTCCCCATGTGTCCCCCTCAGACCCACCACATACATCCTAACAGGTCCGAATTTGATGCTCTTTGGTGGAAGCGCAGAGTGGACGGAAGCCAGGACTGAGCTGCTGAGGTAAGAGAGCTGTGGCGCTAACCCACGGTCCACCTCTAACAGCGACCTCCCGTCACCACAGAGGAGTGAGGTCAAGGTCGGCCCCTCCTTCTCCCCCACTGGGTTGAAACCAGAGATAATAGCGGAGAGCCATATTTGTCCTAGATGACTGGTAAATGGCCTCAGCCCCACTGTTTGTGGTATCGGTGGCCAGCGTGATTAATAGTCCCTGCTGGGAAATTCAGCTGTGGGCTTCTGACAACTGAGGAGAGCCTGAAACACCGAGTTCCAGAATATTCCTGACCTCATTCCATGTAAGCCGCTCCCCCAGCGGGTCCTCGGCCATTCCTGGGAATCAGATACGCTGGACCACTGGGGACAGTCCAGGGTTATTTGGTCATTTATGTGGGCTTTCCCATATTTGCTGAGATCTGCGTAGAATTCAAAGTGGCTCTCAGGCTTCGGGGTTATGTCAGGGTGTTAACCAAAGCCATCATACTGGAAGAAAGCCACAAAAAACAAGGCGAGAAACAGTGTTTGATGTTCATTTTTGTGCTTACTCTATGCTAGGCTCTGAGATAGTCACAGGACCCTCAGTGATGGGGACACACTCTAAGAAATGTGTCATCAGGTGATTTCTTTCTTTTTTAATTTAATTTAATTTTTTTTTTGAAGCAGGGTCTCACTAGTTTGCTGAGAGTCTCACTACTTGCTGAGGCTGGCCTCAAACCTGCGATCCTCTTGTCTCAGCCTCCCAAGTACTAGGATTACAGGTGTGTGCCACCATGCCTGGCTCCAGATGATTTCTTCATTGTGAGAACAGAGTTACATGAACTAAAACAACCACTCCATCACTGGGTGATGCCATCTTATCAGACCACTGTCACGTACACAGTCCATCCTGGCCAAAATGTCATCGTGCCGTGCAGGCTGTATATAGACAGGCATTGTCTCATCCTCAACCACCCCCGGCAGAAGGCAGCATAGTAATCCCCATTTTTCAGACAAGGAAACTGAGGTATGTAAAAGTAAAATGACCCATTCAGTGTCACACGGTGAAGTGGCAGGGCTTGGCCTGAATTCAGGTCTGGGTAACAGCAGATTGTGACCAGATGACTTCTGAGGGCTGATGAGCTTTGGCGGGGCAGGAAGACAGTCACATCTAACAGTTACAACTATTTCTCAGCCAGTCACAGTGATGCATGCCTGCAATTCCAGGACTTGGGAGGCTGAGACAAAAGGATAGCAGGTTCGAGACCAGCCTCAGCAACTTAGATCCTCAACAACTTAGTGAGACACTGTTTCAAAATTTAAAAAGGGTTGGGGATGTAGCTCAGAGGTAGAATGCCCCTGGGTTCAATCCCTAGTACCAAAAAAAAACCGTATTTCTCTCCTGATTCAGTGACTATGATGTTTCCCTTCACACACAGACACGCATACACACGCATGCACACACACACACTCATGCACACATTCATATAGACACGTACCCCACTTGGGAAGAAAAGAGTGGCAAGAATACAGCAGAGTTGAGGAAGCCAGCTCATCTGGTTCTATTGGCCAAGGCAGGATCAGAAGAAGCCAGGGCCCCGTCTAGATGTCCCGCTCCGGGCCTGTGGCTCGCACCGGGCCTGCTCCTGACCAGCCGGCCCAGGCCGATGCTCCGCACACACGAGGCCTGGCTTGTGTGACAGGTGGCTCCAGCACCTCCCTTAGCGTGCGGCCTCCTCTTCCCCACCAGGCCCTGCCTCTCCTGGAGGCACAGCTCTCGCTGTGTTCTCCTTCGCAGCCCCCAACTTGCCGGCCATGGTCCTGGGACGAGATCCTCTTCTCTGGCCACCCTGTCTCCACCTGGGTCCCCTCCAGCTCCCCTTCTGGAAGGAGCTCTGAAAATGCAAATTGATGGTGTGACTCCCCAGCTTTGAAATCCCACATGGAGGGGGGCTCCCACTGCCTTTAGGGTCAGAGCATCTTCCAAAGTCCTTCCCAAGTTCATCCACTCTCTTGCCGGCACCCAACTCTCCGGCCACACCCAGTCACCTGCAGCCATCGCCGGCGGGCCCTCACTGCCCCACTTCGGCTCCTGCTCTTTCCTGGGCTGGGAATGTCCTTTCCTCAACTTACTAACCTAACAGGGCAGCCTTTGGCAGGTCTCAGGTCCTTACAGCGAGGCTCAAAATTACACCTCCCTCAAAGATGGGTGGCAAAGTAGACGAGAGGTAGCCAGGCACTGTGGCACATGCCTGTAATCCCAGTAACTTGGGAGGCTGAGGCAGAAGGATCACAGGTTTGAGGATCTATGGATAACAAATAGCTATTCACGAATATAGCAATCAGCAAATGGCAAGAACCTGTTTAAAAAAAAAAAAAACATAAAAGGAGCAAATTCCCAAAACAGGGCCTGGCAGCCACCAGCTACCACACCTGGCTATGGGAAAGGGGTCTAGACCCCAGTCCTAAACCTTCCTTGCCAATATCACCGCAGTCCACTCTATACTTGTCCAAGGACGCTTCCCCCACCACCCGGACCCCTACCCAATGCTTCTTTTTTTCCCAAAAGACCTTACTTTAGATGATTAACAGGGCATAAAGAAAAGTGGTGCTTGCTTGCTTTCCACTGGCCAAAGGAGAAAAGGAAGGAATCGATTGCCCCAGGAAGGAAGACGCAGCTTTCCAATGGCCATTGGCATGTTTAACAGACTTTTATCGGTGCATTGCAATTCTACATCAGGAGGGTCAGTGTGATAGGACACACATGCACCCGGCACTTGGTGGGTCTCCCTCCAGATCCCGCCGCTCGCCCCTCCTCTCCCCTGTACACGTTGTTGAGATTGGTACTGATACTTTCCTCTGTGTACACGGCATTATTTGAACTGTTGCCTTCAGCAGACTCAGTTTCCGGCTGCGGCTGGGGGAAGGGCTTGATGGCTTCCTGTTCGCTTAGAAAGGAGTGGCTTGAGGCAGAAGGGCAGCCTCATTCAAGACCACGCACAGCACTTTCTCGGCAAACGGCTGCCATTTGTCGCCCTTTGGGAAAAGCAGGAGCAGAAGGGAAAAAAAAATATTAGAAAAGTATTCTGCCCCCAAAGCCCTGCAGTCTGGGAAATGAATTGCCTGCCACGGCGAGGGCCGCGGGGAGGTTTCACGCGGTGATTTGCCCAAGATCCTCATAAATTGTCAGCCTCAACGGTGGGATGCTCAGCCGAACTTGAGGGACGGGAGAAGAGGCATCAACATTAAACACATAATCCTTCAAGTGCGCTCCCTGCGTTTGCCAACCGCTCGTTCTCCAAAGGGAATCGTTCTCTCTTTTCTTTCCCTTTTTCTTTTTTCTTTGACATCCCACTGAGGAGTCAGATATCATCGATTTGATTTCCGATTCACCACGCAGACAATGGGGATGAGAGAAGGGAGGATCGGTTAAGGGAAAGGCGGGCCGCAGGAGTCGGACAGTCCTGGCTGCTCATCCCCACACCTTCGCTCGCCAGCCGAGCGTCTCCTGGTGCCCTGTGATGACATATGGTGTTTAATCTCTGCAAGCCACAGCTCCCTCACCTGTGGAAAGGGGGTAACCATGCCTACCCCTCGGGGTTGTCATGAAACCTCCATGGAAATACACATACAAAAGGCGATAGGTCGTAGACATTCGGTACTTGGCTCTTGTTATTCTTCTTGTTATACTTGAATCATAAACTCAAGATACTTTGGTGGCACCAATAATAGTCCTAGGGTCCCCATCCCTGTCTCAGCATTCTCTGTTTTCCTTCCTTGCTCCACTTTTCTCTGTGACCTTTATCAAACCTGATGCACACACTGTACTTCCTTACTTGTAATTACTCGTTTTCCTCACAGGGAATGGCAGCTCCTTGGGGACAGAGATCTTGGTCTACTTTGTTCTGCTGCCAAAAGTCCAGCACTTAACAAATGCTTGGCACATAGAAGCTGCTCAATAAGTATTTGTTGGATGAATGAATGAACCCATTACTACACTCTCCTCCGTAGTTCTCACGATCACCACTGGAATAAAGAATTCACCTCATCGTCTGGGGTACCCTTGGTAAGTTTGATGACTATCCAATTGACCAAATAAGGATCCTTGTTCCATATATCTTTGCTGTGTTATAAACCACCCCAGCTCACCAGCATAAGACAACCGCTTTATTGTGCTCATGATTTTGGGTCAGAAAGATGGGTCTCACATGCAGCTGCGGTCAGAGGTTGCCTGGGCTCAGCTGGGGCCGGAGGATCTGGTTGGTTACCTGAAATGGCTCATCCATTTCACGTCACGGTCACGCGAGGCCACTGTCACCTGGATGCTCAGCTGGCCTTTGGATGGCCACATGTGCCTGGTCACCAACACATGGCCTCCCAGCATGGCCACCTGCCCATGGCCACCTACCCACGGCCTTCCAGCATGACCTTCTTGGGGCAGGTAGATTTCTGAGATGGCAACTGGCTTCCCCCAGAGCCTTGTATTGACCTAGCCCCAGCTGTCACATAATGCCACTTCTGCCACACTCTTATTGGTCAAAGCAGTTACAAGGCCACCAATAGTGCAATGGGAACAGAGACCCCACCTCTTGAGGAGACGAATGTTTAAGAACTTGGGGAGCCATGTTTTAAACCCTCCACAGACATGGTCTCACATACCTACAGGAGCTAAGCAGGTATGAGATATGAAGTGGATGTGGGTGCGTGGGACAGTAGAGAGCGGTGGGAACTGTGGAGAAATGAAGTCAGAGATCGGCCCTGGCTGGAGGGACTGTGCATAGCTCAGCACTAGCCAATTTTTCCCTGTGGAAACGTGGGGCCGGCACAGCCAAATCTTTTGATTTTTCACGTAAACTATAGTTTTTTTTAGTGGAATTTCCCAATTTGAAAATCATCATGTGAGCCAGGGAGCACGTCTGAAGACCCACTTGGTGGCTCCTAAGATAAAAGACCTGATGCCACAGTGCTTTGTGATAACAACGAGGGGACCGCCTCAGACTGCGCAACCTTGAAGGAGCTTTAGAGTGCACCCCCCACATACACAGGAAACAAGGCAAACCAGCCAAGAGACCTCTCGTAGAAACAAGTGGCTACCAATCCTGAGAGTTAGGAAGAAAAATAAAGGGAACGAAGAGAAGCATTTGTTGACGCCCCCCCCCCCAACACCATGTGCCAGAAGTTTGATACATACTAGAGCATCCAATTATCACCAAGAACTTCTTGGGCTAGGCATAATTACCTTCCTATCACAGGTAAGTAAACTGCGTCTCAGAACAAGTAGGTCCTGTGCTGGAGTGCGTATGAGTAGAACATGGTAGACCCCGGGCTGTCAGGACCCCAGAGTCCCTCCACCCCACACACCCACACTCCCCACTAGGCCAGTCCTGGGGAGTTAGCAATGCTGAATAGTTATCACGGTGGCCCAAACTGCCCAACCAAAGATGAAATCACTAGCTAATGAGGAATGGGCATAATAGGAACCATGGGGTCTTGACATGGGCCTACAGGTCTACTGTCTTCCACTTCAGGCATCTTCTGGTTGTGGTCATGTACCAGAAGAACTTCCCTATCATAGTGATCCCCAAAAGGTCTAGTAATGAGAACGCCATTTATAGAGCGCCCTCTATGGGCCTGCTCCTGTATGTACATATGTGCAAATCCCGCCTAATCCATGAGGGATATATACCAAGACCCCAGTGGACAGTACCAGACTTTATATATACTCTTGTCTTTTCCTATACACACGTACCTATAATAAAGTTTGATTTATAATTTAAGCATGGTAAGAGACCAACAACATTTACTAATAAAAAACAATTATGATAGATTGTAATAAGGCTTACTAAAACTTGTAAATTGTTTATTTCCAGAGTTTCCCACATAATACTTTTGGACCATGATTGGCTATGCATAACTGAAACCATAGAAAATGAAACCACGGATAAGGGGAGACGACTATATGTATTTTTTTTTACTTAAACCTTAAAATAGTCCATTTGACAGATGAGAAAACTGAGACACAGAGAGTTTCAATAACTTGCCTAACACACCAGCAAGTGGCATAGTTACAGTTGTAACCCTGGGCTATTTGGCTCAAAGTCTGTTCCCTTAAATCCTAGGCTACCTTGCCTGAAAATTCTTATTTGCCGCACTAGTCAATAAAGCCTGAATGGGCCATGGCCATCAATATAGGACTATCACCAGGACAGGGGGTGAGCTGCCTCTCAAGGGGACTTATTTTGACGGATTCCTCCTCTCTATTCAGCCACACCCAAGCACAGGGACTCAGGATCCTAATGTCAGTGGCATTCTGTGAGACAGGCACATACTGGCAAAACTCACAAGAGACTGACGTACACACCAGAATGGATACAGAGTAAATGTGTTCATTTACAACCATTATTGTAGGTGCCGAGAGGACCAGAATGCCTCAGCTGGCATGAATGACACATTTGCTCCTTGTCTGGAGCCAAATTATAATCTTTTATTCATTAAACAAATATTTGTGAAACATCTGCCCTGGGACGAGCAAAAGCAGACGTCGCAGGAAGGTGGCTCGGTGCACGTGTCATCGGAATCTACACCAGGATTCTTTCTGCTGTGTATAACAGCAGATCACTCGCATTTGCTTAGACAGAAGCAGTTTATTATAAATTTTTAAAGAATACAGAGGTGTCTCATAGAAGCCAAGGATGGGAATTAAACTTTGGCCTCAAGAGGGAGAGTAAGCTAGACTAAGATAGAAACCCCGGGCCAATACCCCTCTGTGTCCCTCCTCCCTGCCTCCCTCCCTGCTCCGTCATAGCAGCTTCTCCCTATTCATCTGCTTCGTTCTTTTCCTCTATTAATCATAATTCTTGGCTGTGCAAGAAACTGACTCTGGCTGATTTTTAACAGAAAACGGAATTTATTGAAAGGCTATCAGAAGGCGCAGAGAATCCACAACCAGAAACAGCAGAGGTTAGACAGCCAGAATCGCAGCCAAAATTACACTGCGGACCAAGCCGGGTGAGGATGCCCACTTCTGCCACCAAGGAACCCAACCATCTCTGCTGGCACCCCACCACAGGCACCAGGCTCCACAGGCTGCTGCGACCACTGCTGCCAAACACAATCTCCACTATCTAGCAATGTGCTGGTAAGCTGTTGTTATGGAAATTTCCATAGACAGTCACAGTCATCCCTCCATATCCTCAGGGGATTGATTCCTGGACCCCCTGTGGATACCAAAATCCACAAATGCTCAAGTCTTTTATGTTAAACGGTCTAGTATTTGCATATAACCTCTGCATATCTTCCTGTAGACTTTAAATCATCTCTAGATTTCTCATAATACCTAACACAACATAAATGCTGCGTACACAGTTGGCCTACTGTATTGCCTAGGGAATCGTGGCAAGAAAAAAAGGTCTGCGCATGTTTGGTACAGACACAATTTCTTCCCCAAGTATTTTTCCCCAAGTATTTGAACCTCAGTTGATTGGATCCACAGATGTGGACCCACAGATATGGAGTGCTGACCGAACACACACACACACACACACACACACACACACACACACACACACAGAATAGCACCGTGTAATGAACCCCCATCACCAATTTGAACAGTTAAAACTTGTGGCCCATCTTGTTTTCTGTAACACACACACACACACACACACACACACACTTCTCCCAGCAACCCAAAAGATTTTGAAACAAATACCTTTCATCCTATAATTTTATATATAACTATTTCAACATGAATCTCTAGAAGAGGATCTCTCAATCTTGACACTATTAACATCTTGAGCCAGATAACCCTTTGTTGTAGGGGGCTGTCCCGTGCGCCGTGGCATGTTCAGGAGCATCCTGGTCTCTACCTGACACACCGGTGGCACCTCCTCACTCCCTGCTGTGGCAACTAAAAATGTCTCTAGACATTGCAGACACACACACACACACACACACACACACACACATCTTGTAAAAAGCAAAAACCATCTTTTCTGTAAAAGTAGCAAATTACATATAAATGTACTCCTTTCATTTTGTAACTGTAACATGGACATTAGTCATCGTCATCGTCATTGTCATCATCGTCATAGTCGTTATGATACATTTTTCTACATGCTCCACTCCCTGAATTTTCCAGAAGTCAACCATCTTAGTTTTGGTCATCCATCTTAGCTCATAGTTGTTTCCAGAATGTTAAACTTTGTTTCAAATTTACTGTCTGTCTTGGAAAGTAGTCAATTGCACAGAGTTTTGAACCCAAACTCTCCCTAAATCAGGGTGAGGGGCAGGATCGCATTAGGGATAAAAGCCAAGGCCTGCTCAGTGTGCTTGCTAACTGGACTCTTTGTCAGTTGAACACCCTTCTGCAGAAGTAAATCGCCTTGCCAAGTTACTTTTGGTTTTGTGTGCTTTATCTGCGGCTTCCCTAGAAACCATTTCTAACAATTTGGGGGCGCGTCTGGGATCCTCATCATTTGGGTGAGTGCCACGGGGTCCCCACTTATGAAGAGATGAGGCCTACAGCCTCGTTGCCGTGGCCTCTGGGTGCTGGGAGCAACTTGGCAGATCCCTAACTGGGTGAGACCCAGCAGAAAGTCTCGGCAACATGGGGGAAGGGCCCTAGTAAAACCCACGGTGACCAGGTAACTTCATGCACAGACCAGGGTAGGAAACACCCTGGAGGTGGTACGGTATTTCCTTCATGGATGGGTCATCTCGGGGGTTGGAGTGCAAGAAACCTCCAGGCAAAGGGGGGTGGAGCCTTTGACAGGGTTGTGTGTGAGTGTGAATGAGACGAGTCAGTCAGGTGACAGAGCACCCTTTCTTCTACCTTTTCCTATCCTATATTAAAAAGACCTGCTTAAGCATTGCAATTCGAATATTCCCGGCTCTTTATTTCTATATTAGCCAAGGAAAAGGACCCATGGCGACACCAAACCCATTACAATCTCATCACAAAATAAATACATGTATAGTCATAAACAACCATTATCACACTTTAAAAATAATTTCTCAAAAATCACTAAATGTTAAGCCAGTGTTCAAATTTACCTGACCGGCTTATAAGTGTTTTTGTTTTATTTATTTGTTAGATTCTGGATTAAGATAAGACCCATGCTATGCTATTGGTTGAGAAATCTCTTAATAATAGACTTCCCCTTCCACCTTCCCTTTTTCCCCTCTTGCAATTCATTTGCTTCAGGTTGCCAAGGTCAGGAGGGAGGGAGAGGAAATGGGAAGATGCAGGGAAAGCGTGCAAAGTAGCAGATATGCAGGATGAAGAAGCCCGGAGATCTAATGCACAACACTTAATAATATTATATTGCACTCAGATTTTTGCTAAAACAGTAGATACTGCGTGAGATGCTGGATATGTTAATTCACTTAACTATAATAATTTTCACTATCTATATGTATGTCCGGTTAGCATTCGTACAGATATACTCTAAAAGATTGACCAGGTAACTTAGAGGAAAGATGATTTACTTTCGTATGGTTTGGGGTTCAGTCCATGTGAGCCCGGGGACCGTGGATCTCAGGACATGGCAGCAGGAGGTGGAGAGAGAGAGCACATGGGCTGTGCTCCTCACATCATGGAGGCCGGAAGCAAGAGAGAGAGAGAGCAGGGGGAGGAGGAACCATATATAATCCCCAAGGCCACTCCCCCAGGGACCCGCCTTCTCCAGCCACACCCAGATAGATCCATTACAATGGATTACAACCCTCAAGACTCAATTACATCAACTCCAAACACCAATTTATGAGCTCGTCAAGGGGCCATTCTATATCTAACTATAATAATGTATATGAAAATACCATGTTTCTAACTTAAGTGCATACAACTCAGTTTTCAAAAAAATAAAAATAGGACTGGGAGTGTAGCTCAGTGGCACTTGCCTAGCATGCATGAGGCCCTGAGTTCAGTTCCGAGTGCTGCAGAAAATAGGAAGGAAGGAAAGAAGGAAGGAAGGAAGGAAGGAAGGAAGGAAGGAAGGAAGTAGAGTTCCCTACAGTGGGAATTACTGATTCTATGCCTGTGGCTTAATTTAGCATTCTCCACTGTCTCCTGTATTATTTCTGGAAAGTAGAAGTTAAATCTAGAAGATTGATTGGATTCCAGGTTTATGGTTCACAGTTCCACGGTTACAGAGCACACACCCATGAGTAGGCCATGGTGCCCATCTACCTCTTTTGTTGGAGATCAGCAGCCATAAGCAATCATTTCCTAAATCCTTTATTCCAATAAGTATTACAAATCATACCATTCTATCAACCTTTCTTCCTAGAACACCTAGAAAGGTGAGCAAGCCCTCCAAGTATTTGGCTCCCTCAAGGGTTTGTGTAGGGAAAATAGAATAACACTTGATTCTCTCCCTTTACTTACAGATTTTCAAAATAAAGCACTGGCAAATTAGCGTCTTCCAAAAGGGACCCGTGAGCTTGGTTGTTGCGGTGGTTGGTATCGTCCTGAACTCCTGAATTCAAACACATTAGGAGTGTTTCCAGGCCACTGCAATTATGTTCCTGTTGACGCTCAGACTGGTCCATCTTTGGCCACTGCGATGCCTTGTGAATTGGCTCCTGAGTCCTCTTGATGGACCCCAGCGTCCATCAAGCTTCCTGGCTTCCTCGTATGACAAGACATTCCAGGTTCACTGAGTACAGCTCCTGCCCCAGACCAGGTATCAGTCTTTTCTCCAAGGTGCCCTAGTTCTTTCTAGCATGTCCCAGCTTCTTTGCAGCTTGCTCCAGACACGGTCCCAAGCCACCGAGCCCAAGCCACCGAGCACAGATGGCCTGAGACTGCACTATTTGCCCCTGCAATGGTAGCCATGAAAGCTGGAATGCAAGGATTTGGCCTTTGGGGCTTCTATGACCAGAAGCAGCTTTGCTTTCACCAAGATGACAGAAGGAGAAAATCCCCAAACATGGGAGAAAGAGAGACAGACAGACAGACAGACAGACATGGGGAAGGGAGGGGAGGGGAAAGGAGGGGGGAGAGAGAAAAAGAGGGAGCAAGGGAGAGAGAGAGAGAGAAAGAAGAAAAGAAAGAAAGAAAGAAAGAAAGAAAGAAAGAAAGAAAGAAAGAATATGAGAATGAATATGAATGGATGCCCCACCGCCCCCAAATGACTGCTCCCTGCTACCCTCTCCTTCTAAAACACACTGTAGTGGTACACAAGGGTTCTCTTCTTGGTGAATGTGAAGCCAGTGAGCACTACTAGATTAAAGAATGGAGAAAGATTTATAACCTGCAGTGAGTAAGGACAGCACTGGGGTTATCTGCAAAGCAACACTCTCCTCAAAGAGGGAAACATGGGGATTTTATTACAGGAGCCTAGACATACTCATATAGAAAGACACTTTAGGGGCAGGCACTTTTCTGAGCATGCTCAGTTAGGGCGCACATTTCTGAGCATGCTCAGTTTTGGGTCCTAGTACAAGAAGGAAAGATGGGACATATTTCCGGGCATGCTCGGCTCAAAGGCATAGAGCCTGAAAGTAAGGTTAGGATGGCGGACAGGAACGCTTCTGGGCATGCTCAGATTAATATTATAATGAGCCAAGTTTACTTTACGGGCCTAAAAGAAAAAGAGTGGCTCGCCGGGCGTGGTGGCGCACGCTTGTAATCCCAGTACTTTGGGAGGCAGAGACCCGCGGCCAGCCTCAGCGCTCTCTCTCTCTCTCTCTCTCTCTCTACTTAGTGAGGCCCTCCGCAACTTCGTGAGACCCGGTTTCAAAATAAAGTATAAAAAAATAGGGCTGGGGGTGTAGCGCGGAGGTAGAACGCCCCTAGGTTCAATCCCCGGTACCAAAAAAAAAAAAAAAGAAAAGAAAAAGAGTAGCTCAATGGCCTTAGAGATCTTGGCTGATTCTTTGTAAGTTTCTCCAAGAACGTTTAGCATAAACAAAAGGAAAGGACACTTTAAAGGTCCACTAATGTAGGACTTTGCCCCCTAAAGGTCCTGTCTTGCTCAGGCTAAACACACTCACTGTACATGGCTGAACATGACTGTCCCACAGCTCCTGAATTCACACGTCCTCCCAGCTCAAGTGCCAACAGAAACCAAATCCTACTGCTAAATTCCCAAGAGATAGGGTCTGATCGTTCCAATCTGGGTCAAGTGTAATGAGCTTGAACTTGATGACAGGGTCATGCAATATGAGCCTACCCACAGGGGCTCTCCTTTGGAAAGAGAAAGCAACAGGTCTCAAAAAAAAGGGAGACCTGTGTGAGCCAACACCCCTGAACAGCCTCTGCCACAGCTAGAGTTTAGGACTGGATGATTCAAACTCTGGAGGCTTTGAGCTCTGGGAAGAGGTCTCTTTCTGTGGTTCCCAACAGGTGGAACTCCCAGCACTACACCCCAGGCCCTACAGTCTGCCTGACTCTTGTATCAGGCACACTGATGACTGGGCCTCTTTCTTCCACTGAGTGCCATAGCTCACATCCACAAAGCCCTCGCTGCGTGCCAGTCACCCCGCTCCCCTTCAGCCAGGGCTTCTTTCTCTGAATCTTTGGAACCTCCCTCTGGTGGACAATGTTATCATCAATCTCATTTTCTGGTAAAAAAAAAAAAAAAAAAAACTAAGGTTTAGGGACATTAATATGCCAGATTTTATCACCCCACTCATAAGAGATGAGGCCAGGATTTGAACTCAGACCTCCTGAAGCAAAAGCCTGTGTTCTCCAACACGATGCCACCCTTTGGTGTCACCACATTTGGAGACACTCGAGTCTTCCCCTGCCTTGTGACCATGGTGTCTCCTGAAGGAGATACCTTCTCTAGTTTCACATGTGTCTTCCTTCTGCAGGTACCTTTCAGGGAGCCACCCAATTTTAGAGTCAGTGCCCATGCCCCAACCGCAAAATACAATTCAGTAACCAGAGTTGGTCATGGTGGTGCATGCCTGTAATCCCAGTACTTGGGAGGCTGAGACTGGAGGATCACAGGTGCGAGGCCAGCCTCAGCAACTTAAGCCTTCCACTTCATAAGACCCTGTTTTAAAATGAAAAAAAAAAACATAAATAAAATAGGGCTGGAAGGGTAGCTTGGAAGTAGAATGCCCTGGGTTCAATCCCCAGCACCACACACACACACACACACACACACACACACACACACAGAATTCAATAACCAAACTGACTACCCATGCCTCCGTACAAGAGACACTAGTTATCAATAACCACTCCCCCCCATAAAAAAGCTTCATTATAAACCTTGTACAGATTTCTACAAATAATGTAGGTCTATGTGGCCTATCGAAAAATGCAAACTCATTCCATCATTTGGAAACATTTGCTGAGCACCGTTTGGGGCTTGGGGGATAGAGCATTAATGAAACTAGTCAGGAGGCGTGTTCTCACGGATTTACCTTACAGTGCAGGTGAGTGGGGAGAGCGGGGAGACGGGCAGTAAACAGGACAAACAAGTATGTGGTGTGTTAGATCACAATAAGTGCTATGAAGAAAATAATACAGGAGGGAAATGGATCTGAAGTGTCAAAAGTGGGGAATTAAAATTTGAGATTGGGGCCAGGCATGGTGGTGCATGCTTGTAATCCTGGTACTTGGGAGGCTGAGACAGGAGGATCCAAGTTCGCGGCCAGCCTCAGCTACTTAGTGAAGCCTCCGCAACTTAGTGCGACCCTGTTTCAAAATAAAGAATCAAAAATAGGGCTGGGGGTGTAGTTCAGAGGTAGAATGCCCCTGGGTTCAATCCTCAGTACCGCAAAAAAAAAAAAAAAAAAAAAAAAAAGACCACTGGCTACTAAGATCTGCTCTCACTGCCCCAAACATTCAAAGAAATGATTTTCTTGAGAACCAAGTTCAAGGAAAAACATATTTTTCTGGCTTACTGTCCCAGGCAAAATTCCAATACACTGCTTAAATACTGCCAGCCGATTGGTTGAAGATGTGCAAACTCACCCTGGGACTCCAGGCTGGGAGTATTGAAGTGTGTGTGTGTGTGTGTGTGTGTGTGTGTGTGTGTGTGTGTGTGTTTCAGACACCCCGTTTTCCAGAACAGACTGAAATCAGGAGAAATCTGTGGGGTGAAAAAGAATTGGAAATGCGAAAGGAAATGATGGCTGGGGTGACAGAGGTCAGACCTATAGATTTAGGATAGCAAACCACTAAGCAGTTGGGTACCAAGAAAGAGGAATTTAAGCTGGGCACTGTGGTGCATGCCTGTAATCCCAGTACTTAGGAGGCTGAGACAGGAGGAGTGCAGATTCGAGACCAGCCTCCTCAGTTTAGCAAGATTCTCAACAACCTTGTGAAACCCTGTTTCAAAAACAATAAATAAAATAAATAAATGGGCTGGGGTTTAGCTCAGAGGTAGAATGCCCCTGGGTTCAATTCTCAGTATCACAAAAAAATTAAATAAATAAATAAAACAAAAGCAACTGTCTGAAGACTGATAATGTATGTCTGTATGTATATGTGTATATATATATGTGTGTGTGTGTGTTTGTATAAAACTTGTCTCTATGGAAACATCTTTAGACATGAATCCCCTACAGATCTGCAACTCTGTTTTGTAGTCTGTTGAATGTATCTTTGGAATACAAGCATTTTGAGAGACATGAGCATGCCTTATCACAGGAAGAAAACAATGGTTTCTTTTTTTTTTTTTTGTGGTACCAGGGATTGAACCCAGGGGCATTCTACCTCCGAGCTACACCCCCAGCCCTACTTTTTATTCTTTATTTTGAAACAGGGTCTCACTAAGTTGCAGAGGGCCTCACTAAGTAGCTGAGACTGGCCGCAAACCTGTGATCCTTTGGTCTCAACCTCCCAAGTACTGGGATTACAAGCATGCGCCACCACGCCCGGCTGAAAACAATGGTTTCTAATCTCAGCTGAGCAAGGGCTCAGAGCTTAATGAGTAAGGTGTCTTCTGAAATGGCACACTTCCTCACCAAGAGGCTGCTCGGTGACAAGGCTAAGAGCGCTGAACAGAAGTAAGTTCGAATCCCAGCGCGGTTCTGCCCCTGTGGAAATCTTGCGGGGTGACTTAACCTCTCTGAGCCTCACTTACCTCATCTGTAAAATGTGAACAAGTCCACCAACCTGAACACTTAAAGTTTAGCAGAGCACTGTGCCTGGCACAGAAAAAGACCTCGAAAGACATTGAACACAGCCCTCTCTCTACCAGCGAAAACACCCCGGGTGTCTGGTGGCTGGTTTTGCTTGGAGCTCCCAGATTCAGGCCCCGAGATTCCTCTGGGATGTGTTGTGACACCCGTCAGTAGCACGTGGCTATGTTATGGCCACACAGAAGCCCGTGGCAACAGCATATTTTCCTTTGTCGGGCTGTAATTCTTTAATTGCTTAGAGCAGATGTGCTTGGTTTTGCTAGCCAAGTTGGCGGTTTCAGGATTTAGGTTTCAAAACATGACGTTGGCACTAGGCCGTTCCATGTTTGCAAGACAGACAGACGCAGGGAGCCACGGGGAGCAGGGCGGCGGTGGGCGGGGACAGGTATTTTCTGACTTAATCAAGACAGGTCAAAGAATTTGACTTCTTGGTTTCCTGGTCACCCACATAGTGACCTCCTCAATCCAGACAACTACAGAACTGGCAGGAGGAGGGCTCTGGCGGCCGAAATGAGCCCCAGGCACAGTGAGATTAGAGGGAGAAGCCCTTGGGTGTTGCTGAGGCCAGAGGCTGTCAGACGGCTCTGCGGAGCTCTGGAAGGGGATCTGCGGGCCTGGCAGCCCTCCCCCACCCTCCCTTTTAATAACATTAATTATCGCCATCAGAGTTAACATGTACTGAGAACTCAACGTGCCAAGCGCGGTTCCAAGCACTTTGTGCAAATTAACACATTACCCCCTTACAATGGCCAGAGGGGTAGGCACTGTTCTAAATCCCCCTGCACAGAAAAGGGAACCGAGGCACAGAGAGGTTAGGTAACATGTCCAAAGCCGTCCAGCGATTACGTAGCAAGGCCAAGATCTGTCCCCGGCAGTGTGGAGTCAGAGCTCAGGGTCCTAACGGCTCCATTGCCATTAGCTTATTTGTGCAGGTTTCTGTGTAAGATTCCACTCTGCTGTGCAAGCATTCACACGTGCGTGTGCACACGTGCACACACACACACACACACACACACACACAAGTCACTTGTGATAGTTAATCTAATTTGTCAACTTGACCAGATCATGACACACCCAAGAGCATGTGACTTTGGGTGTGTCAATGAGACAATTGGTTTATGTAACAGCAGATTAAACAGAAAGTCCTGCCCTAAATGTAGGCAGCAGGGTTCTGATAGGTGCAGGACTTAGATAAAAGAAGGAGAAAGCTGCGTAGAGAGATGCGCGACTCTTTCCGAAGAAAACACATCTACTCTCGTCTGAGATCGGCGGCCTCCAGCCCTTCGAACTGAAACTTCTCCATCATTTCTCCGAAGAGCTTCCTGATCTTCACATCTTGGACTGGGACTGAATTAGTGGTTGCTCGGATCCTAAGACTCCAGCTCTTAGACCGCTCGGCCAGCTACTGGTTCCTCTGACTCTCCACATGCAGTCGGAACCCGGGACTACATTGCTTCGAACTGTAAGACTGATCTGATAATCCCTTTTTCCATATACTCATTCTGTGAATTCTGTTAGTCTAGTGAACCCTGGCCAATACATCACTCATCTAGTCTAGAGCAAAAAAACCCGACTTCAATGTTCCAGGAGTATTGGGACCCCTTGATTTCTTAGCTGCTTCTTCCATTCATTCAACTCATTCATTCATTCATTCAATTAATTCATTCATTTATTCATTCAATAATTATTTATAAAATGAGTCCTTACTAAGAATGGACACAGAGGCTGGTGGTCTACAGCATGGTCTTTAGAACCCAGGCTCCAGTGTTCTGCGGGACACAGCAGTGGCCTGACAAATGGGGATGAGGGGACATCTCAGAACCATGACGTCACTACCAAATGCGATGGGAACTCACATGGATCTGATTTGAAAAATAACCTAAGGCCACGTGTGACACAGCCAGGGAAAGTGAATGCGGATGGGTGTTGGATTATTGTTCATGTTGTAAGGGTGGTAATGGCCTGGAGGTTATGTAAAATCTAGCCTTGATGGCCTAGTTTCTCTAACAAATAAATTGCAAGGAAAAAAAAGAGAGCAAGAGATAGAAATAGAGGGAGAATCTATAGATTAAAACAGACTTTAGAGACACCGCAACATATGGTCCTTGTTTGTATTCTGAGTCAAGCAGATTGTAAAAGAAAAAAGAAAGGGAGAGAGAAGGAGGGACAGGCAGAGGGAGAGGGAGGGAGGAGAGAGGGAAAGAGAAGAAGAAACAATAAAACAATATGGGACATTGGGGAAATAGGAATGTCAACTGAATATTTGATGATCTAAAGGAAATGACTGTAAAATGTTTAGGTGCGATAATGGAATTGTGGCTCTGTGTTTTTTTTTTTTAAAGAAGACTCCTTGTCTTTTATAAAAACATGCTGAAATATTTGCAGATAAAACGATAAAATGCCTAAGGTTTGCTGCAAAATAATAGGCAGGGGAGAGGAAGGGTATCGAGACGGGAGTTGAACGCACCGAGACCCAGGAACCCGTCGCCGCTGGGGCTGATGGGAGGTACGAGGGGGGTTATTATCTTGTTCGGGTTTCGAATTTCTACAACAAATTTGTTTCAATGTTCACAGAAGTGAGAGATATTTGCAAGTGAGATAACATTGTATCTGGGGCTTGCTTTTAAATTTTCCAGCAAAAATGTCTAAAATGCAGGAGGAATGAGTCAGGGGTTCCTAATTGCTGGAGTGGGTGATGGATCTCCGGGTCTGCATTATTTGACGCGCTCTACTTTTGTTTCTCTTGAAACTTTCCTTCATGTAGAATAAGGGAAAAAGAGCTTAGGTTCTGGGCCCACAGCACCCAGGTCTGCACAGGGCCCCGCCACTTACTAGCTTTGTGACCTTAGGCCATCGATACACTCCCTGATTCTGGTTCCTCTTCTGTAAAATGGGGTAAAAATAAAACCAATGTCAAGCTGGACATGGTGGCACACGCCTGGAATCCCGGTCCTTGGGAGGCTGAGACAGGAGGATCCCAAGTTCGAGGCCAGCCTTAGCCACTTAAGTGAGACCCTCAGCAATTTAACAAGACCCTGTTTCAAAATTTAAAACTACTAAAAAGGACTGGAGGTATAGTTCAGAGGCAGAATGCACCTGAGTTCAATCCCCAGTATAAAATAAAATGAGATAAAATAAAATATAAAAGTAAGTAAATAAATATAAAACCAATGTCCATAGCAGCTTCCTTTGTAATAGCCCCAAACTGAAAACAACGTAATATCCATCAACAGGTAAACAGATAAATGGGGTGCAATATAGTCACACAGTAGAATAGTACTTACAAGTCAAAAAGGAACGAATGCTGATACGTGCTACAAACAGACAGATCTCAAAATAACTATACAATGTGGAACCAGACCCCCAAAATTACATATCGTATGGTTCCACTTGCACACAATTTTAGAAAACGCAAACGTGTCTTCGGGGTAGAAGGTGGGGTAGCAGGAGAGATGGAACGGAAGGATCCCAGGAGGATGCGAGGGAAGGTTCATTGTCTTGGTTATAGTTTTGTGGCCAAAGGTATGCATATGCTAAAATTTATCCAATTTTACACTCGCGGCATGTCTAGTTTATTGGATGTCACATATATTTCAATCAACGTATCAATAATAAAGCTGAGAGGATTATAAATGTGAGTCAATATATGTGAAGTCTGTAGAGTCACCTCTGGTCCCTGGGCTCTCAGGCGGACTCCATGCTCAGTGCTCCAGATACACAAATAACAAGACACACCAGCATCTTAAATCTTGCCCCTGCGGAGTTCTCAGTCTTCCCAGGAGAGGATAAAAACAAATTACAAAACATTTCAATGAGAAAGAACCATAGGACGGGGGAATATAAATCAGTGCAGGCTTCCTGGAAGAAGCAATACGCCGGCTGAGGCTGGGAGATGAGTAGCGGTTGGCCAGGAAGGCGTCTGGGAGAAGAATGCACCAGGCAAAGGAAAACATGTGCAAAGGTCCTGGCCAAGAGAAAGCAGGGCCGAGGCAGGAAGTGCAAATCGCTCTAATTGGCAAAAATATCAAGAGCATGAGGATCTGGAAGAGGAAATGGCAGAGGAGAGGCAGAAATGTCAAGTGATACCACAAACTAGGATTTATTGTTTACTCTGAGCTAGGCCCTGTGCTGTTTTATGTTCATGGACTCATTTACGCTCCACAGCAAGCCTATGAGGTGGGAGCGACTATTATTCCCATTTGACAGATGAGAAACTGACACACGAGGTGAAGCCACTTTATCCCAGGTCACACAGCTCGTAAGAACGGCGAGGGGACTCGGACAAAAGCCTGGTTGATTCCAACTCTCAACCGTGTTCGAACACCTTAGTACCCACGGAAGGATCAGAGAGTTTGCGATATTAGACAGCCGAGTACCAAACACAGCCTTTCTCCTTGATGTAATGAGAAGAATCTAAAGGGAATGGAAGCCGGGTGCAGGGGCGCACACCTGTAATCCCAGTACTTGGGAGGCTGAGACAGGAGGATCGCAGATTTGGGACTAGTCTCAGCAACTTAGTGAGAACCTGTTTCAAAATTTAAAATTTTTTGAAAAGGGCTGGGAGTAGCTTGGAGGTAGAATGCACATCCCCTGGGTTCAATTCCCAGTATCAAAAAAAAAAAAAAAAAGAGGGAGAGAGAGAATGGAAAAGCAATGTCTTTCTCTAGAATATCACTTGGGGCAATCCTACTGTGGCAAATATTACCATCCCCCACTTAATGATGAGAAAAACTAAGAATCAGAAAGGTCAAGCAACTTGCCCAAAGTTACACAGCCAGGAAGCTTTGGAATCTGTCTGACTCTAAAACACAGGATTTATTTATTTATTTATTTATTTATTTATTTATTGTGGCACTGGGGTTTAAACGCAGGGGCATTCTACCTCCAAGCTACACCCCCAGCCCAATTTTATTTTTATTTTGTAACAGGATCTCGCTAGGTTGCCGAGAGTCTCACTACTTGCTGAGGCTGTCCTTGAACCTGTGATCCTCCTATCTCAGCCTCCCAAGTCCTGGGATTACAAGTGTGCTCCACCACACCCAGCTTAAATGGCAGGCTTTAAAACAACACTCTACTTTGAAATTAGGGTTCTCCCCCAGGTCCTGTACCACCTCTTCCCTTTACCCCACTCTTCCCACCCCCTGTACCCCCAAGGGTCGGGGCTCCTGTTTCCCCTTCCTTAGTGCTGGGCACCCCACAAAGCCGACTGAGGGAGATTGTCATGACCACCGTGGGCAGAGGGGGACACCGCCCTTTTGAAAATGGGTGTTAGAATTTTCTGACACCACAGGCTGGGGCTCCTCTTTCCTATTGAATTAGCCCTGCTTGACACAATCCTTCTTTTCCCATTTTAATGTGATAAGTGACTAATTTGATTGGGTTCAATGAGATGTAAATGATTGTATTCAATAAAGGACCAGGGAGTGTTTCCCTCCACAGCCGACCTCATTTCTCACTGGAGGTGCGGCCTTCTGCCCTGGAGAGGGAAGAGAGGAGCCGGAGCCCTTGCTGGCATCCTGCGGGGCGACTCTGGGCTCCCTTTCTGCTATGGTTTGGAGATGAGTCTCACCCAAAGCTTATGTATTGATTTTTTTTCTTTTTTTTTTTTTTGTGTGTGTGTGTGTGTGTTTAAATTTCAACACATAAACCAGGTGTGGTGGTGCACACCTGAATTCCAGTACTGGGGAGACTGAGACAGGAGGATTGCAGGTTTGAGGCCAGCCTCAGCGACTTAGCAAGATTCTCAGTAACCTAGCAAGACCCTGTTTTAAAACAAAAGAAAAAAAAGAAATTCAAGGTCTGGCAGTGTAGCTCAAAGGTAGAATGCCCATGGGTTCAATCCCCAGCACCACAAAAAAGGAAGGAAGGAAGGAAGGAAGGAAGGAAGGAAGGAAGGAAGGAAGGAAGAGGGAAGGGAAGGGAAGGGAAGGGAAGGGAAGGGAAGGGAAAGGAAGGAAGGAAGGAAGGAAGGAAGGAAGGTAGGGAAGGAAAGGAGGGAGGGAGGAAGGCAGGCATGCATCTGGTGATCCAGATGCTATGGCCCCCATGACTTTGGACTCTGAGAGCCATGAGCCAAAATAAACCCCCTTTCTCAGGAATTTTTTTCAAGAAACAATGAACAGACATACCATTAACACTCTGGATGTTGTACTTTTTTTTGGTACTGGGGATTGAACGCAAGGTCATTCTACCTCCAAGCTACACCCCCAGCCCTATTTTTTATTCTTTTTTTTTGAAACAGGGTCTCACTAAGTTGCAGAAGCCTCACTAAGTAGCTGAGGCTGGCCACGAACCTAGATCCTCCGGTCTCAGCCTCCCAAGTACTGGGATTACAAGCATGAGCCACCACACCTGGCTGGATGTTGTACATTTTAGGCCTTCTGGTTAAGGGTAGCCAATCTGTCCGCATCTATAAGCTATCTCCAATTAAATGACCCTGGACGTATTATTTACCTTCTCTGACCTCAGCCTCCTCTTTAAAATAGGAGAGCTTTGAGGATGGATAGGGTAGTGACTAGTACAGAGGCACACATGCGTGACACCCGATAAGTACTTCAGAGCCGGGCTTGGTGGCGCACACTTGTAATCCCAGTACTTGGGAGGATGAGACTGGAGAATCCAGGTTGGTGGCCAGCCTCAGCTACTTAGTGAGGCCCTCCACAACTTAGTGAGACCCTGTTTCAAAATAAAGAATAAAAAAATAAGGCTGAGGTACGTGTAGCTTGGAGGTAGAATGCCCCTGGGTTCAATCTCCAGTACCACAAAAAAAAAAGGCAAGTACTTCAGAAACAGTAGCTACTGTATTAGTGTCATAGTTAGACTTTCAAGTTTGAGTAAGACTTACAAAAAAAAAGTTAAGAATCTGTTGCCTAAAAGTATCTGTTCAGAGACTAAAGAGAGGTTTGAAGTAAGTAAATATAACAATACAATGGCTGCAAAGGGCTCGGGCAAGTGTCAACTGCATAAAGCATGAGAAATCCCTCCAAATGGAGCTTCTGGATGTCCCCCCAAACGCACAAAGCTGCACCCCAACATCAGGCCCCGGCGCCAGCAGGTGGCTGCCTTCCAAGCGCTGTGTGTTCCTTCATGGCTGGACTCCTCGGCCATAAAAGAGTCAGTGGCTTAGTCACTGCTCCGCGTGCAGCAGGAGAGAGACGAGAAGGGCCTTGGAGGGAGAAGCAGAGCCCTGGTGGAAAGTCCTCGGCCCTCCATCTCTCCCTGGCCACAGACACCCCGGCTGCTCTAGAGCACTCCCCACTGCCGGGGCAGGGGCAGGCAGGGAGAGGGAACCCAATCCTGTGTCTAAAGAAATCCTAAACTGGACATGGTAGAACACGCCTGTAATCCCAGTACTTGGGAGGCTAAGACAGGAGGATAGCAGGTTCAAGGCCAGCCTCAGCAACTTTGTGAGGCCCTCTGCAACTTAGTGAGACCCTGTTTCAAAATAAAAAATAAAATAGGGCTGAGGGTGTAGCTCAGAGGTAGAATGTCCCCTGGGTTCCATCCCCAGTACCACAAAAAAAATTTTTAAAAAAGAAATAAATCGTAGCTTAGCACTTCTTCCAAAAGTATAGTGGAAAGATCTAAGACTCCAGGGTCAAAACAGAGCCCAAGATGGGTGTGGTGGTGCACACCTGTAATCCTAGGACTTGGGAGGCTGAGAAAGGAGAATTGCACGTTTGAGACCAGACTCAGCAACTTAGTGAGACCTTCAGCAACTTGGAGAGACCCTATTTCAAAATAAAAAATGAAATAAGGCTGGGAGTGTATCTCAGAGGTAGAATGCCCCTTGGTTCCATCCCCAGTAACACACACACACACACACACACACACACACACACAGCTCAATTCCATCCCCAGTGTGGCCACATCTAGCTGTGTGTCCTCAGGCAAGTCACTTCACCTATCTGGGCCTCAGTGCCTTCACTGTAAAATGGTGCAAGATGGTGCCTACTTGGCAGGGTTTTATGAGGCTGAAATGAGATCACACATGTATAGAAGGTCCCCAGCACACAGTAGGCCCTCAACAAATGGTAGCCAGATGTCTACCAGGGTTGGCTCAATGGGGATAATAAAATTGCCTTCATGTTGTCGCTCTGAAGATTAAACAAGATAACGGGAGTATCCGGTAAGCTCTGCGCATACTAGGTTCTCAACAAGATGATCCCTGTTCTTTCTAACAGTTCCTAAAATCTCTCTTCTTCCAGAGAGTCTTCCCAGACTAATCAGAAGAGGAATGGGGAATTCCCTTTTGACCAAATTCAGAGTCTTGACATGATCAAGGAGGAAGACTCTGGCTAATTCTTTTCCAAACTTGCTCCCTCTTCTTCCTGGGCACATGGTTGGACTACATTTCCCAGCCCCCCTTGCAGCTGGATGTGGCCACATGACTGCATCCAGGCAATGGATGTGGAACAGACATGATGCAAGCCACTTCTACACCTCCCCCCTGAGGACCTCCTCACTCCCCTCTGGATGGAGACAGAAGATTCCAAGGCCCTAGAGGAGCCACAAGATGGAAAGAACCTGGGTCTTGGAATTGCCCCATAAACAATTGCTCCAGTGATCAGAAATGCCCACGTGGGACCATTAAACGACCAAGGAGCACACTTTCATAGTGTTAAGCTACTGAATTGGGTTTTTTTTTCTTTTTGTGTTGGGGATTGAACCTGGGAGCATCCTACTTCCGAGCTACACCCCAGTCCCATTATTTTTAAAACAGGGTCTCACTAAGTTGCCGAGGGTCTAGCTAAATTGCTGAGGCTGACCTCAAGCCTGCGATCCTCCTATGTCAGCCTCCCAAGTACTGGGATTATAGGCATAACCCCTGCATGGGATTACTTTTAATAGGAGCTATCGTTACAGTCAACATCTAGGGAAACCCAAAATCCCCACTCATACCATGGACCAAATGCATAAAATGTAATCAACTCCTCCAGGGATTCGTGAGTCAGGTATTTCACCTGCAAACGTGAATGCTTTTAGCATCAAAAACGACACAAAGGACATCTCCCGGGGCAGTCACCCACGGGTGACTATCAGTACAGTGTCCAGCAAACATTTCTGCGTGCTTGCTGTGTGGCAGGCATGTGACAGGCACCGCACATGCCCCGTCTCATCTACTCCTCATGCTAATCCTATACAATAAACACGAGGAAGCCCATTTTACCACGAGGCGACACAGGGCCGATGACATCAAGCAACATTTTCTCATTTTCACAGTACAGAACAGACTCTGCCGCAATGCACACTGACCTGACGATACCATTTTGTCAAGAGAGGAACAGGCTTTCCCCAGGGAACCCTGGAAGCCAACGGGAGGGCTGCCGGGGTCCCGGGCACGGGGAGAGGACGATGCTGCCATTTCCACATTGTGCAGAGAGACCAGCGTCTAGGCTTTGAACCACTTCCCTGAGTCAGCCCTGCCCCGTGTCACACGCTTGACATGGACATTTCATTTGTCTATTACCAGCGTCACCAGAGGCAAAGCCACTTTGGTGGGTTTGGAAGCTTTCCCCTGACTTTTCAGGCCAGCAGTAAATGGCTCTCTACCGATCTCCCAGCACGCTTCATTTGTGTCTCTCACTGTGTGAACCGGGCAAGTTACTTAACCTCTCTGAGCATCAGCGCTCTGGCCCACAGGATAGAGACCATAATACAGTCAACTCCCTTGGTTTACTGTGACGATTAAATGATATGATATGTGTAAAGTGCTTGACATGTAGCTCAATCAGTTGGGTGTTTGCATGTGTATTCACACCCACATGTCTTCTGCTGCTTTAGAGAAAATATTTAACTCCTTCAGTGTCGGGAGACTTGATTAAAATAACACATTTCCAGCCAGCATAGCTTCTCACACCCAGGAAACATTCACCAGTCTTTGCTGGTATTATTTCCGGTTACTCACCATCAGCGTTGAACTGGGTTTCAGAGGCCCCCATTTTCAGTCCTGGGTCTCCTGGCTCCACATCCTTGGCCAAGGCAGCTCATCTTTCTGTCAACAACATGGGAATAAGAATGCTCACTATGTGGTGGTGCACACCTGTAATCCCAGTACTTAGGAGACTGAGACAGGAGGATTGCAGTCCCAGCAATTTAGTGAGGCCCTCAGCAACTTAGTGAGACCCAGTTTCAAAACAAAAAATAAATAAATAAATAAAATAAGGCTAGGGGTGTAGTTCAGAGGTAGAATGCCCCTGGGTTCAATCCACAGTAACACACACACACACACGCACACACACGCACACACATACACACACACACACACACACACCTCACTATCAAGTGGCCTATTTAAGTGTTAAATACTGTATGAAATGGAACAGGCTTTTGAAATAAATACAATTATAATTATTTGGAGACACATTCTTTCTACTTCTTGCTAACAGGAAATAAATTTTGTTCCTGTAGTCCATAGATTTCCAAACTTATTGGCTTACCACACTCTTTTCAGAAAAAAAAAGAAGTTCCTCAGTGCCCCCCCTGTACTTTCAATGCTCCCTTATTTTTATTTGACACCCCCCTATTTGTACCTAAGGCTACTACCCCCTGGGTCAGTCCAGGCCCAACGTCCCCAAGGGAGGTATCTCAGACTTTGGGAATCAGCATTCAGCATAATGCCCAGAACACAGTAGGTACTCAATAAATACTGAACAGCTGAGTGAGTGCCCAATCTATGAAGGGAGGAATTGAGTGTCTAGGTCTGTCATAAGCTTCCAGAACTCAAACTTTTTGTCTTTGAAGCAGATTTCTTTTGGAATAATTATCTCCATACCATACCCCACTGGCCCAGGGCCTGAAGCTCGATTTTGTGTAACAACGATGAGGACTTTCCAAGCCCTTTCCCATAAGCATCACAACAATAATAATTGAACGTCTTGCTTTCCAAACGCCTTCGCATCTATCACTGCATTTTATTTTGTCAGCATCCTTATAAAAGAAAGAATTATTATTTTCATTTTGCAAATAGAAAAAACAAACTGAGGCAAAGAGAGGAAATACAGTTCTCCCAACTTGGTGAGCCAGCAGTCTCTCCAACATTCCTAGGAGAAACAGGATTTCAGTTATTCCTTCCTGTCCTCAGAAATCATGGTGTCTTGATTTAGGGGGTTTGAAATATACCTGCATTGTCCTGTCCATCAGAGCTCACTGAAGGTCCGGCATTCCCTGTACTCGCTCGACAGCGGCATCTTCTACACAATTGTCCGATCTAGAAACTCAGAAATTCTCCTGGGTTCCTGCCAGTCCTGTCCCCTTCTACCCGCTACCCACACACCTGCTCAACCAGGCACACACATGCACAAGCCAGACACCATGTTGTGCCCATTTCCCCTCTAAAACATCTAGTACCTTCTTATCTATCTCCGCTGCTCCTACAGTAGACCGTGCCACCATCACTTCCCAAGGGCATGACTTCAATACCCCGGGCTGACCATTCAGTCTCCCCTCTGGCTCCTCCTGTTAGGTAGTTAGATTAGAGATGAGCAGGGCGGAGAAAGCAATGGGACAGAGGATCCGGCCAGCCCTTTCGAGAAGAGATAAGACGCTGCAGTTGCTATTTTAAAGAGGGTCTCCACCGTCCAGGGTTTCACTGAGACCCCTGCCTTCTAAAAGACCCCAACAGGACACAAACACAGAAACACCACACAGACGCACTCAGCTGTGGCCGGAAATGAGCTAGCGACCTCCTCACATGCATAGACATTAGGGAAATGTTTCTACACTGAATAAAACTTGCCACGTGGAAGGTTCCACACTGTTTTCCACTCCCAGAAATGGCAATTTCAGACCCTCTCTCTGGAGCTTCTTTGTCCTATGCCGTTTCTACCCCCTGTGAGTCCAACCCTTTCTGGACTGTCTCTCTCATAACCTGACCCTTTCTTTGAAATGTAACTCCCTTGATCACAAACCTCTTTTATTCCCGAGCCCCCACTTCCTTAAATAAACTCTTTTTTTTTTTTTGCGGTACCGGGGATTGAACGCAGGGGCGTTCTACCTCCACGCTACGCCCCCGGCCCTATTTTTTATGCTTTATTTTGAAACCGGGTCTCACGAAGTTGCAGAGGGCCTCACTAAGTAGACAGAGAGAGAGAAAGAGAGAGAGAGAGAGAGAGAGAGAGAGAGACAGGGAGAGCTGAGGCTGGCCGCGAACCCGGATCCTCCGGTCTCCGCCTCCCAAAGTACTGGGATTACAAGCGTGCGCCACCACGCCGGCTTTAAATAAACTCTTATATTCCCCCATTCCTGCTTTCCACGTCAATTTCTTCCACTCAGAGAAGCAAGGACTTCTTCGGAAAGGAAGAAGAAGACCACCACCCCCTGATATTTATTTCTAGGCAAAATTACTACCTGGTAACACTCCAACCATCCCCACAGCCTGAGTGATCTTTGGAACACCAAAATTCTATTCCATGACTATAGGACAGAATCCAGACTCTTCACCACGACCCACGTGGACATTAGGGTGCCTGCTATCTCCTCTCTGATTCCTCTTCCACTCCCTCAGACTCAACCCAGACCAGAGGGAAGCCCTTGCAATTCCTGAAGTGTCCCCTTCCCTCTCTCTGGCCTCTGAGCCTTCACACACAGCGCCCCCCCCCCCAGGATGACCTTCAGGTCTCCAAGACTTAGCCCAAACATCGCAGCCTCAGAGAAATCTGTCTTGTTTCACCAACCCCATTGCTTCCTTTTATAATGCACGACCCTTGGCTATTCATGCAATTCCATCACTGCCTGTAAGATTTCACTAAGATTGCACCAAACTATCACTTCTCAACAACACCCCCTCGGGTTCAAAGTCCTCCCCAAAACTCTGTGAAGTCCAAGGACACAGAAAATTCTTTGCTGGCCCCTCTGATGGGACAGATTGTGCCCAGTGGAAAATTTGAACTCTTCTTCAGTTTTCACACTAAAAAAAAATATATAGCGCCGGGCGTGGTGGTGCACGCTTGTAATCCCAGTACTTTGGGAGGCGGAGACCGGAGGATCCCGGTTCGTGGCCAGCCTCAGCTATCTCGCTCTCTGTCTCCCTGCCTCTCTCTCTCTCTCTCTCTCTCTCTCTCTCTCTACTGAGTGAGGCCCTCCGCAACTTCGTGAGACCCGGTTTCAAAATAAAGTATAAAAAATAGGGCCGGGGGTGTAGTTCGGAGGTAAAACGCCTCTGGGTTCAATCCCCGGTACCACAAAAATATATATATATATATATTTATATTTTATATAATGCGGGGTGGGGGTTGTTTGACTTTCCTACAATGTCTAGAGAGTCCCAGAGAGTATGAAGCACACATCCTCCTGCTGTTTGGCTGAGATGTGTTCCATTCCAATGTCTCTGCCACTCCCCCTTCTTATCTCTTGCAAAAAAAAGCTTAGCAAATCCTTGGGGTCTCATTTCCTAAACCAATATGGTAGCCTCTAGCCCCAGGAATCTACTGGGCACTTGAAATGTGGCTAGTCCAAATCAAGATCTACTGTAAATGTAAAATACACACTGGATTTCAAAAACAAAAAAAGATGTAAAATATCTCATTAATAATTTAATATATATTAGCTATATTGAGCTAAAATTATTAAAATAATTTCACTTGTTTCTTGTTACTTTTTTTTGCAGTACCGGGGATTGAACCCAGGGGCATTCTACCTCCAAGCTACACCCCCAGCCCTATTTTTTATTCTTTAGTTTGAAACAAGGTCTTGCTAAGTTGTGGAGGGCCTCACTAAGTAGCTGAGGCTGGCCGCGAACCCGGATCCTCCTGTCTCTGCCTCCTAAGTACTGGGATTACAAGCGTGTATCACCACGCCCGGCTTCTTGTTACTTTTTTAATGTGGCTGCTAGAAAATCTAAAATTTTATCATTTTAAAGTTCAAAATTTTATATCATATATTATTACTATTTTATATTATAAAATATACCATATATTAAATCTTAGATGATGTGTTATTACTATTGAGCAGCATTTGTCTGCACCATTGAGCTCATCAATAGTAGCTGTTTCCCTGGGAGAAAGTCCAGTGTCCGGTTTTACAATGATGTTTATTACGTTTCTTCTCTTTGTACACTGTAAGGTGAAGACACCATAGCACAGCGTTAGATCTTCTCTTAGTCTGTTCTCCCGGTGATAAAATGAGGGGGCAGGTGTTCGTTTGACAAGCAATTTCAGAATCCCACTCTGCAATGGGCACTGGGGATAAAGAGTGAATAAAATGATGCATAGAATCCACCGAGGGGAGGAGCAAGAGGAGACTTGTGATTCCTTCCATCTCTAAAACTTCCACCTTGCTTTAAATTTCTGATTTCCAGTGGCACGGCCTAGGAATTCCTCCACTTTCTTGGGGTCAGAGCACAAGGACATCAGGGCCTTGGAACTTTTTCCATAGAAACACCATTATAAAATATGTAATATAATGTTCCACAATACCCCACGCATATTTATTCAACCAATAATTATAGTAATATATTATCTACTCTGGACAAAATTTCATACATTTTTAGAAATTGTCTCATTTAATTTTCATAGCAACCATGGAAGTTAGACATTAATATATTGGCTTTTCATAGGAAGGAACTGAGGTTCAGAAAAACCAAGTTCACATAGCTTTATAAAAAATTGCAAAAACTGGTGTTTTACAAAGATTCGTATAGGTACAGAAGAGAGAGAGGCTGAAAACCATGATATATCTCCCTAATCTAAGATAGAACTGAAGACGAAAGTGCTTCTTCATCTCCTTCCAGAAGACCCTCTGTTACATTTAGATTTTCTTGCACAGTTCACTTAGAATTTGATCCACAGTATGAAAACTGGAAGGCCTCTGTAAGAGTTGGGACGATTTCAGCTACAACGTATAATTCCCAAGGGACAGAAAACCCAACACAAATGAATCTAATCCAAATGGAGATGGGGTTAGGGACACGCTTCTTGCCTCCGCAGTTTCAAAGTTCAGAGATATTTGGCTTTAGGTGTGGCTTGCTGGTGCTCAAATACCTGCCATGTATCTGTGTGTGTGTGTGTGTGTGTGTGTGTGTGTGTGTGTGTGTGTGTGTGATTCTA
>PVJS01018517.1:0-34790 GCA_004027185.1 Glis glis | reverse complement strand
CCCGGTGAACTAGCAGAGGCCTGCTCTAGAGTACCGGGCCTCTTCCACGTGGCAGCGATTCAGCAATTCAGCGATTCAGCATATCAATAGCAAAGATGGCGCTGGCAGACCCGCCCCACCTAGCCTCAAGAGGGCTATAATAGGTTATAGGGGGCGTATGACCCGACCCGTTGCGTGCCATTGGGCCACACCCTACTGCTCGGGGATTCCTTTATGGGTTTCACGTTAAAACTGCCCTGTTTTCCTAAATAAACGAGATTTGCTCGACATATTCTCCCGGCTCGTGGTGAGTGCTTCTCGAGTTGCCGGCGCTCACTTTTCCCTGTCAGTCCGCGTCACTCTCGGGCGGGACCCGAGAGCCAGGGAGGTGGTCTAAGGGAAGGGGAGGGGGAATACTGAGGTTCATTAATGGAAATACTACCATCGACTATGTGAATATACCAAGGTCAACCTCAGTACCCTGTATGGGAAAAGGGGGGGACGGGGAGGGAGAGAAGGGGGGCACCAAGTGCTGTGTACATGTATGTCCCTTTCACTATGAACTACATTATGGTGTGAGACTATAATGCACCAATAAAAGTATATTAAAAATAAATAATGTTTATCTATCTTAAAAAAATAAAAGCCAAAAGCCGGGTGTGGTTATGCACACTTGTAATCCCAGTACTTGGGAGGCTGAGATAGGAGGATAGCAGGTTTGCAGCTAGCCTCAGCTACTTAGTGAGGCCCTCCACAACTTAGTGAGACCCTGCTTCAAAATAAAGAATGAAAAAATAGGGCTGGGGGTGTAGCTTGGAGGTAGAATGCCCCTGTGTCGAATCCCTAGTACCGCAAAAATAAAATAAAATAAAAGCCGAAAATTATTAGATACTTTTGACTCAAAATGAAAAAACCATTGAACCATCCTACACATTTTAATTTCTAGACAAGTAAACATCAGCCTCCACAACCCAGCAAAGCATAAAAGTTTCTAGAGTCCTTATTCTTCTTATTAAAGTGGAAAACTCCTGGAGGCCCAAAAGTGAGATGGCCACTGTGGGCCACACCCAGCTGTGACCCGGTCATGTAACCTCACAAGGAGCCATTGTGAGGGAGTCCCCAGGATCAGCTATAAGAGGCCTTCGCAGAGGCTGGTTTTGTCCATTAGTACAGGGAGCTCTTGGCAACCTGTCGAACTCCAAGATAGCGCTTTTGGTGGATTGGTGACTTTGGATCTGATTTGTTGGTTTGGGCTTTTGGCTTTGTTGTTTTGTGTGTGCATTTGTTTGTTTGGGTTTGTTGTTTTGTTGTACTTTGGTTTGTTGTTGTTTTGGGTTTTTTAGTTAGCGTCGTTAGTTGCTATTGCGGCTTTTGATGTACAGTGCTAGGAGAGAGGAGAGAGGCCTGGCCAGGCCTGGCAGCCAGCTCTCCCTGTGAGGATGGCCTCATGGACAATTATATGATCCTGAGGGAGATCAGCAAGGGCAGTTTTGTCCGGGTCAAACTGGCCTGCCATATCCTCACGGGGAGCGAGGTGGCTGTGAAGGTCTTGCCTTCGTGTAGGGACAATCCCTTGGTTTGATCCGAAATTGCTCTCATGAGGGCAGTGGAACACCTGAACATCATCCAGCTGTTTGAGATCATAGACACGGCTGACTGTGTCTACCTGGTGATGGAGCACGTGAGCGGGGGAGAGCTGCTGTGCTACAGAAGGGAGTCCGGTAGGTTGGAGGAGGAGGCCCGGAGGGTGTTCCAGCAGGTTGTGAGTGCAGTGTGCTACTTCCACAAGAGAGGCATCCTGCACAGGGACCTGAAGCCACATAACATCCTCCTGGACTCGGAAGGAAATGTCAAAGTCATTGACTTTGGGCTGGACACAAGCTGACCACCATCTGCAGAACTCCCCACTTACTGCACCCCAGAGGTCTACAAGGGCCAAGGATATGGCCCTGAGGTAGACCTCTGGAGCCTGGGGATCATCCTCTACTTTATGCTCGTAGGCTGCGTGCCGTTCACTGGCACCACCCTGGAGCAGCTGCAGGAGAAGGTGCGGCAGGGAAGGTACTTGATGCTCCCTCACATCACCGTCAAGCCACGAATCATCCTCTGCCATTTACTAACTGTTAATCCGGAAGCGAGGGCCACCGCCGACGAAATCCTGGAGCACTTGTGGCTGAGACCTGGTAAGGAGCATTCACCTCCTCCTAGGGAGCTGCTCCCCAAATGCCTGAACCCTGCAATTCTCAAAGTCATGCACTGCCTGGGTTACAACCCACACCAGACCTAGCTGTCAGTGTCAAACAGGATGTTTGATAATGCAATGGCTACATACCTGCTGATCCAACGCCATGTGAGCCACGGGGTAGGGTGTACCTTCCAGGCTGGGCCCGAGGTTTGATATGTCATGCCGCCTCCATCCCCAGCAGATCCTTCCGCCTTCCCTCTGCCGCACAAGAGGACAGCCAGCCAGCCCGACCTTCATGCCTTCCAGTTCCTGTCCTCTAAGGAGGATACACAGTCGAGGCAGAAGGGCAGAAGAGACAGCCTGCCTGCCATTCCCCTGAGTTGCCCACTGAAGAGGGCCCCAATCCCAGCACAGCCCCCAGCATGGCCCTCAGGCCCCCCAGGCCAGTGAAATGAGTGAGAATTCCTAGGAATCCCACTAGAGGTGCGACATGTGACAGACTCGATACTTAGGTTCCGACTGGAGCCGTTTATTGCATTGCAACAAACTCTAACTATGGGCCTTGGGGATTCTCGCCCTTCCTTCCAGCAGTCTGTCAAGTGAGTCCATTTCCAACGGCAGGGTGTCCCCAGGTTTCTTCGTGGAGTGGGGATGGAATGTCCAGGCTTAAGTCTGTCTGTCTCTGTCATCCTGGGACCGAGAACGAGGAATTGCCTGACAGCCACCAGCAGAGCTGACCGAGTCAGCATTCAGCCTCATCCTGGGACGGGATTGGGGTCCTTGGGTTCCTACACTGCAGGGGTGCAGAGTCCTGTGTTCACACTGCGGGAGGCCACGTGGTCTGACATAGAGTCCCCTTGAGTTGGAGAGTGCCTCATTGTCTGAGCTTCAGCTGGGGTTTTTATACTTTTCTTGAGCCTGGATTCTTCTGCAACCTTCTGGTAAGGTGTGTTCAGCCCAACTACACCCCTTTCTGCATCTCTTGCAGTGACGTCTTCTTGTGGCCAGTCAGGTGAGCTATCCCTTGGGCCCACTCTAACTACCTGTCACACATTTCCAAGTCACATCAAACCAGGGTAATAAACATAGCCATTTTTATATTTAGACATAGTCATATGATAAGCAATAATAGCAATCAATTGGTAGTCAATCAACATCCAATCAATATTCATTATCAATCCATCCCCTGATGCCCTCAGGCACCTGAAAGAGACCAAGGTAGGCATTATCAGTCTTATAGGAATGGGAAACTATAGGGAACAATAAAGATTTTTCAAAATAAAAGGGGTGATAACTACCAAGAAAACAATAAGGGTAGGGGTTAAGAGAATAATATGTGCAGAGGGCCCAGGGGTCATCAGTAGAAATATAGCCAAAAATAGAAACATGGGAGCAATATGAGAGGGATAGTGCCAGAGCTATAAATCCAGAGGAAGGGGGGTTAGGCGTTATAGGGAGAGCAGAGGAAGTTGGATTAAGTTCCAGAGTTTCCAAGGGACATGGAGATAGAGAATAAAGAGGAATGTGACTGATAGAAGATAGGTGATGAATGCGGGCAAAAATATCGCACCTTATCATCATCCAAATCGGGACCAGCAGGAAGTAAGGACTCTCCTTCCATACAATCCAAGCAGAAGCATTGGGAGTCAGATATTGGAAGTGTTCATCCTTAAGGTATTTGGAATTAAAAACCTTAAAGGTGGTATGTGAGCCCACATGAGGGTCAAAGGAATCAGTAGGGGAGAAGGAGAAGCGGAAGATAGCATCATGTGCATCAATGAGCGGACCATGGTCATGGGACGATAAGGAAGGGGAGGGAATGACAGCAACTCGGGAATTAAAGGTTGGGAAGGAGTGTGGTGAAGCCATGGATCTCGCATGGTAGATTGTATGGCTTCGCGCCAAGAGGGAGGGGATCATGGGGAGTAGGGTATAGAGGTATAACACGGAAGTGGCTAAGGAAAGTTCAATAAGCATAGTCTCATATCCAGGTGTCAGGGCATAAGTAAGGTCAAACCTAACGGGGCTTACTGGGTTGTACAGAGGGTAACACTGACCAAGGTAAAAGCAAAATACATAGTAACAATGAGCATTTAACAATCATTATACCAAAAGAACAGGGTATTTTAACACAGTACAAAATAAGCAATATCCCAATTCCAAGCGTGGTAGTACAATCCCATCGGGAAGAACAATAAGGAACAAGAAGGTACAGAGAGGGATATCAATTAAAAACCAAATCAGGGAATAGGAGGTCTTCAGCAAGTCCAGTCATCGCATGAAATCATAGGAAATGGGGAAAATGGGTTCAATGAACCTTGAAGGTTGTTCTGCATAGAATCCACTATTGCTCTTCCAGAAATGGAAGTATCTACACAACCTGATACATTTAATTACCCAAGGTAGAAAAAACTTAGTGAGGGCAATAGAGAATAGAGAAGGTAAAGTCCTGAAGGATCCTGGGTGTCTGTATCGATGAAGTACATAGATTTCAGCACGGGGAGCGATGATGATTTCTCTGGACCCTGCTATAGGGGAGACAGAATATAAATTAGAACCATAATATACCAACAATAATCCAGTGAGGGAATATATATGTTCCTCAGGCCAGTCTCCAACCCTCCAGTGCTTACATAGATTATGGTGCAAGCAGTGTATAAGAAAGGTAGGGAGAAAGTCAGAGGGGAAAGCAAATTCATGGTCCAGGAAATCAGGGTGTTGACAAAAGAAACAAGGAGTGGGGTAATTGGGTAGCAACCTATTCAGCACCATGTGATAGTCACGAGGAATCCAAGATATGTATAACTGAAAGAAGGAGAGAGAATTTTGTCAAGGGCATGGATCTCTTCCCCAAGAGTATATTTTAGGGGTGTAGATAGCCCGTTGATACCTAAACATCCTCCGTGCCCGGCGATGTCTTGGATGTTGATCGAAGAGCATCATAGAGTAAGGGCCTAGATTCTTTCTTGTAAATCTGGCAGGAAGTATGCCTGCATAAACAAAGGGAGAATTTAAGTGTTAAGATGAGGATGATTAGGGACAAGAGGAATTTAGCGGCCTCCATTATCCAATGCCAAGGAGACAAGACACACATGGTGTTGAACTGTAGGAGCTTAACTAAGGTGTGCCATAACGAACGATCTGAGGAATGTCCTTCAAGGGACTTTTGCCATGCCAAGGTGTCAGTCTTGAAGATATAAGAAATGTCCTTTAATTTGGTGACTTGCTTGTTCAAAACCTGAAAGTGGGTTTGGACATCCTTATCTAATGCCTTAAGCACATTCATATTCTGGGTTAAAATTCTGGAGGCTTCCTCCTGGGAGTCTTTAAAAGCCTGCCAGGTCTTATCATCATATAAGGGTGTGAAGAAGTTCTGGATACCGAGAACATGGCAGAAGGAGTACTGTATGGTAGAGATTGCAGATTCAGTTGAATTGGTATTAGAGAAAAAGACAGACACCTTGTATGCATCAGTTATGAATACACAACCACCAGTGCGATTAATATACCATGGAGTGGGGTAGGGGCTTCCATAGGTTTCATTCCAGGGGGCAATGAACAGTCACCTGGAAGGGTTTCATAGAACAGGCCAAAAACCTATAATTGGCTAGGTCATAAACACCATGTGCGAAAGATGCCAACTCCAACGTAGAGATGTGGAATTCATCCACCAAGGGGAAGTTGCCAGCAGCGTGTTGGTGCTGATTTGTATGGAGCAGCTGAGGTCTACAAAATGTCTGATCTTTGGAAGCATTAGCCCAAAGGTATTCTGATGCAGGTTGTTCTATACATTGTTCTAATGCTCTTCGCACCTGTAGAGTACAACAGGCCTGTAGAGCGCAATCGGTGAAAATCTGTAAGACGTGTCGCAGTGTCCATTCTCACAAAAAGATGGTTTCCTGACGGTGATTGATCCTCACCGACCATCTTTTTGTGAGAATGGACACTGCTGTATGAGTTTTAGTTGTTGGGTGAAACACTCTCGTTTCCTTTTCTTGCGCCCTCAAGGTTTCAAAGGAGCTACGCAGCGTGCGCACTTCGTTCTGCATGGTATGTATTAGATGTGTGGCTGTGGTGAGGGATTTGGAGACTGCAGAGACGGCGGCCGTTTGGTCAGATGTGATCTTCTTTAGGGAATCGATACTGTTCTTAACATCACCCAGCATTGTGGATGCTAGGGCATATCCTGCAGCCATCCCAACAGCAACTGCGCCTACAGCGGCTAGCTGTAAGGGTTTTCTTTCAGTTATAGCTGTTTCTGCAGTGAATTGTAGGATAGGCAGTTCCTTAAAAGAGGTGTCTGGGCACTGGTCCAATGCCAAAACCCAAAGGTCCATTGAAATGTGTCGAGGTTGAACACGAGGTCGGACCAGAACTGGTAGTGAAAGGTCTGGTATTACCATTGGTGGTTCATGGAAAGGTATGTTCTTCCACAAAGGGAAAAGCACGGATCATTTATAGTGCGCTGTGAAGAAAAGGTGTGTAGAATTGAAGCCTCCCCTGTCTATCAGACAAGGGGTCTCCGAAGAGGGTTTGATGTAGCACGACTTGAATGAGATGGGGAAGTGATATACCTTGTCCATAGCGTGCGTAGGGTCTGCTAGCTTCACATATGTAAGGTTGTGGAAAGACTGGTGAGTCACAAGGTCCACGACACCCCATTCTCGCACTCTCAGGAGAGGAAGAAGCATATAGAAGTAGTATGGTAATTTACCATGGGTGTATGCTCTAGATTTCAGGGGCTCGCTGAATTTCATTCCAGCCATTTGCCACCAAGAAAGGTATCGTCAATCTGCCTCCTTAAGGTGATACCGAGAGTAGAGGAAGGGTTCAGGGGAAGGACATCTGTCCACAGAAGGTAATCGGTATCTACATATGGGAAAACGTCAGGGTGACTGAACTCATCTACTGCCATGCTTCAGTCGCTGCTTTCCTCAGGATAGTACTTGCATGAAGTATAGGTGATTGGTACAATGTCCAATGGAATTTCAAAGTCCATGGATACATTTGTCAGAAGCGAGCAATGTACATCGCATATATACCAAGCGAACATGGAGTTGGTGAAAACATCACTATGGAAAGATATGTTAAGTGTTCAGGCTGGTTCCATGCCTACTGGGTCGAATACCACCATTCCTCCAATTAACCCATACTCATTATTTCACAAGTAATCTGATATATGTGGTACTGGGACAAGTTGACTATTATTTAGCCTTTGGTTAATCTTCAGTAGGTACAGGGGAAGTTGCCCTGATTCTTCCATCTGACATGGGTACATCCTTGTCTGTGGCAGTTCAGCACGTGACTATAATTCCAGGTGAGGTTATAAGGGCCTTGTAGACGGTATTTCACGGTATGAGTTGAATTTAAATAAAGGGTAGAGGCTCCTTCTGAGAAGTTTCCAAAGCTGATTGGGTAGCCAGGTAAGAGTGTTTCATTAAGTGTGTTATTCTTGGCCCATTCCTGTCTTACAAAATATTGAGCATCGTCTTCGTTTGTAGAAGTAGTCTTCCAGGTTAAGTCCGAGCACACTATGGTTATATAAGCATTATAAGTTCATTTAGTGGATATGTTATGGGTACTTAGGTAAGGGATAGCCAGGCCAAAGACACACTCATGAATATAGTGTAAGCAAACAGGAGGTTTTTCGTGTTTCCATAATGACATGGCAGGAAACGGTTGTGGCAAAGGGTCTGTGAGAATAAGGGGAAACTTATAATGCTGGGTTCCTAGAGAGACAATTTTTGCCCAAGTAGGAATGTCAGGGAAAGAGTCATTAGCCACATATAAGTCCTGGCGGTAAGCATTGTAAATATCAAATTTTCCATAAGGAAGGTTAGGGAAATCTGCTACACATAATACTGTTATGTTGGTATTGTTCAATTCTGGGTACTGTGAAAATAATGACTTAGGGAATTCCAATCCATAGGGTTCAAGAATGGGAGCACATGAAAATTGCCATTGTGGTTTATCAGCCCGTAAAGAATAATTAGCCCAATTCCAATGAATTGGTGGTATGTAGGAATGGGTTCAGTAATAGTACTGATGGTTACGTTAGTGGTCACTGTGGACCCTGTGGTCCCTGTTTGGGTAGTACCCTCTGGGGTTGTAGACTCCTCTTCATAATCATAATAATAACTATAATCATCATAAGAAACCTCCTCACATCTTTGCAAGTTTTTGTTATAGAAAAGGCCAAAGTCAGGGGAACAATGCAGCATCTGGTTGATATATGGGTCTATGAATGCAGATAGAAATTTAAACTGTAGGGCCCATTTGCAAGTAAACACTGTTTCAGTCTCTCTAGCTACATCGGGGCCATCTGGGTCAGGATAAACTGGAATACAAGGTCTGGTTAGTCCCAAAGGTTACACTGGTGATCTGATATCTTATTGTGTTAATTTTCCTAAAATGGAAGGCATATATGGCTGATAATGCCATAACCTGCCTCCATTCTTCCAGTGCGTGACAATGCAGTGGATTTCCCTCCCAAATGGTGGTATCATTAAGATCATTGATTGTGGCTCTATATATTGTAGAGTAATGGGCCGTAGACTTATAAAATTGGTTGCAGGCATCTTCGTATACGTCTTGGTGTGTAAAGCACCAGACATATTTGGACCAAAAACTCTGAGTATTATAATGATATTCTGAAATAATGAAGTATGGTTCCAATAGCATGGCACCTGACCCTCAACTTCCCAATATTCAGGGTGCCATACCTGAGGTTTGTAGGTACCAGTTACATTTTCCCATTTAGTATTAGGGGAAGCAGGGGGAGAATCAGGACTCACCAGGGTAACACTGAGGTACACACCGAACAAAAGATTGAGAGTCTTTATCTTGGTAATAGATAGTTAATATGAGACGTAGCAGGACACGTCGATCCTCTGGTGTGTGTCTAGTTAGTGCTACTATTATATCAAGAAAAAGTCTGGCAGGCACTTGGGAACAAGTGTTCCTCACTGGGTTAAGGTCTCCACCAGGCATAATGTGTAGTTAACTGCAGTCGATTGCTCGATGCGTTCAGCAAAGCTTAAGTTAAAGATGGTTTGGGCCAGGTGTGGTGGCACACGCTTGTAATCCCAGTACTTGGGAGGTGGAGACCGGAGGATCCAGGTTCACGGACAACCTCAGCTACTGAGGCAGGCCCTCCACAACTTCGTGAGACCCGGTTTCAAAATAAAGTATAAAAAATAGGGCCGGGGGTGTAGCACGGAGGTAGAACGCCGCTGGGTTCAATCCCCGGTACCGCAAAAAAAAAAAAAAAAAAAAAAGATGGTTTGGTTCACTCCAAGCGGTGGTCAGACTGGGCAAAAGGTCCAATGTCTGATAAGTATTAGACTCGAACCGATAATAAATAGAATCACCAAAGCTTTGATTAGAAAACAAAGATCCATGTCATTTGTATACTAAATCCTTGATTTTAGTAAGCTTAAGCTCACCTTTATTTCTTGTAGTCCACAGGGTGTTTCCAGGACCTTCAGCTATTATATCCTGTAATGCAAAAGAGTTATCCTTATGGTTTTTTAGTATACATTTATGTGGTAAAGGCCGTATCTGTCCTTTTGGCTTAGTTGGGGGATCTGGCACAAATTGTCTGAAAGCTTCCTCAACTGGTGATTTCCCATATGGCCTAGGTCGAGTGTTCCATCATACAGGGCTATTGGTAATGCTTTATCTAGCAGCAGGTCAGTAAATGTCTGCAATTTATGTTTTAATAGGCCATTCAATCTTTCTACTGTCCCAGCAGCAGTGGGGTTATAACTTAAATGGAAGTCCCACATAATGTCCAGGGTGTCTGCCAGTTTCTGTACCTTTGCTCCTGTAAAATGGCTTCCCTGATCTGACTCAGTTATAACTGGGATGCCATAATGACACACCCACCCGCAGATCGCCCGAATAGTAGTAGATTGATCAGGGGATCTAGCGGGAGTGGCAGTAGCCAGACCTGAAAATTTATCAACAAACGTAAAGACATAAGCATCCTTAAAGGTGGCAAGAGGGCCAATAAAATTGATTTGTAAAGAAAAATTGAAGACTGAAGGAGTCCAGACTGAGGTTGGATTACGACCAAAACAGAGGAGTGCCGGGGCACGCAGGACAAGAGGCTGCTGTCTTCCGACATGACAACCAAGAGATGGGAAGATTATGGGAGGAAGCCCATTGATATGAAGAATGTGCACCCACATGTCCCAGAAGCTTGTGAATAGATAGGATAGCAGATGGTGAAAATTCGGCACCAGAGCTAAAGCAGGAAATTTTCCGACTCAGTTTGAACTTAAGAAGGTTTTCTGAAGGAACAGGAGTCTAAGACTGATGGAGGAACAAAGGACGGGCTTTAGCTGTGTGGCATTTAGCCAGAGAGTCCACAGTACTATTATGAGTTGAAATAGGATCAGATCTGGACGTATAGGCAGAGACATGTGAAATGAAAATAGTGATGGGGCATCCTCAAGAGCCAAATGTCCACAGACCACAAAGGTTTGCTATTGATAGACCAAGTATTGTCTTTCCATTTAGCAGACCAGATGGCTATCCCATTGCATACACACCAAGAGTCTGAGTATATGCGAACCACACCATGGCCCTCCTCCACTGAGTGCTGTATGGCTAACCAGGCAACCAGTGCCTCTGCATGTTGGGCAGAAGCTGAAGTACCTTCCTTAACAATAGTAGCTCCGTCCGAAGGCCAGAATGCTGCAGTCTTCCAATAAATTTGTTCCTGGTGGAGGAAGAGGAGCCATTGGTGAACCATGTGTTAACCTGAGAGGAGTCCCATGATGGGGTTCCCCATTTACCAATGGGGTTGGAGACAACAGGGGAATAGGAAGGGGGAGATGGAACAAGCGGCAAGTTGGCCATTTCCTCAGTAAGGGGATCGATGGTCCCAGATGAGGAGGTAGGTCTACTTTCAAGAAACTCTACCAGATAACACTTCCATTGAAGAACCTTAGGTTGCATGGGAAAGCCCCTAAGTTGCTCAGCATCCATCTTAAGCCAAGCAAGAAGATGAATAGGAGTATGAATCCTGATGGCTTGGGAAGATAAACTAGGGCTAAAAGTGCGGATAGCCTCATAAAGCATCCATCCAGTTTTTTCAAAGAGACCATATTTCCTATCTGAAAAAGGGAAGCATTTGCAGTAGAAAGCCAAAGGGGTACCCATGGAGGAAGAGGATCTTGATGTATATATACCCCAATTGACATACCCTTCTAAGAAAAGAATATCAAAGGTCAGTATATCTTCTGAGAGAAGAATGTATAGCTGAGCAAAGGTGGACAGGTATTCCTTAACAAGCTCGAAGGCTTGTTTTTGTTGTTGGCCCCAAGCAAAATCTTCAGCCTTCCCCGTAACCTCGTATATGGGTTTCAAGATCAACTGGAGATATGGGATATGAGTGCGCCAATGCCCAAAGAGACCAATGAGATGCTGGGCTTGGGTTTTGGTTGAAGGTTCCAGAAGAGAAGCTATTTTAGATATAACAGAAGCAGGAACGGAGGGCCCAGAAGACATCCATTAGACCCTGAAGAACTTAACCATGTCAGAGGGGCCCTGGATCTTGTCAGGATTGACAGTCCATCCATCCTATGCTAAGATCATCAAAAGCTTAGAAGCAGTATCAGAAACCATAGCCTTGTCTTGCCACATAAGAGAATATCATCTACATAGGAGGGTACCAGAACAGAAGGAGGAACATCTAGTTTACCCAGAGACCATGAGAGTGCTAAATGAGCAAAAATAGGGCCATTGTAACCCCGAGGAAGGCAGGTAAAATGATATTGTACATTACCCCAGGTGAAGAGAGTGATGTCTCTGGAAGAAGGATCTAGGGGAATGGAAAAGAACATATCCGATAAATCAATTGACATGAAGACAGAAGGAGCAAAGGTGCATATTCTGTTAAAGATCTCAACATCAGGTAAAAAACCAGGCATGGCAGGGGAAAGGGAATTAATATTTTTATAGTCAACAGTAAAACGATAAGCAACTGAAGGTTTAAGAACAGGCCAAATGGGGCTATTAAAGGAGAAAGATTGTGTTCTCTTGATAATGCCATCCTGGAGTAACTTACCTATAGTTTTAGAGATATCCAAGTGTCCACCTTTAAGGGGATATTGTTTAGTAAAGGATTCAGGAATAGATGATAAAACAACAGGGGACATATGCACAGAGGTCAAAAGAGAGGAAAGAGGTGTAGCCTTAACACGCTCCAAGGGGAACCAAGAGCCAAAAAGAGAGGGAATCGTATCCATGCCCAGCACATCGACTGGGGCTGGCATAAAAAGAGAAGAACATTTTAAGGAGTCTGAGTTGTATATTGCAAAGATGATTATTTTCTTAAAAGCAGTAGAAGTAACACCATTAATGACAGAAATTTGGCAAGTAGATGAAGAGGGTAGTGGGGGAAAAGAACATATAATAGTAACTTCATTGCCTGTGTCTATTAAAAAGTTGAGGTGTAGCACAGTAGACTGGCTAATAACTGGTAACTGAATATATGGCCTACAATCTACCCTTTTAGTAGTCAGGGTCTGGCAGGTCTGGGTCCCCCAAAATGACAGATATCCTGGAATCTGGGAGTCCCCTCTCTCTGCTTTTGAGAAAAGGGGGTTTGGTTCCTCAGGAATAGACATGTCTATGGATTTCCATGGCACTGATGTGGGGGTTGGGGCCCTGGATATGTGGGACCAGATCTTGGGCCCATTGGAGCGGGACCAGGTCACCTGTCGTTTTTTGGAATCCCAGGGCATCCACAGGGTAAGAAGCACCCACATCGTCTATACCAAGGTCTAGGTTTGGGCGGTCCCTGCCTCGGGCCTAGTCTCTGAGGCAAGGGAGGCCCCCAGCTGGTGGTAAAAGATAAGGACGGGGCCCTAGGGTAAGCAGCAGCTAAGGAAAGTACCTTGCCCGTTTCTAATTCACAAGTTTGCTTAATCTATGGCATCCTGTACAGTATTAAGGCCAGCAAGGGAGGAGGCCAAGAGCATACTTATAGGGGCAGGAGCCCCCTTAATAAGTAGCTGTCTCATAGAAGCAATAAAGGGGCTGGCTAAAGGGGTGTTAACATCGGTATATAACATGTACAGGAGTCCCACTTTCCTGCAAAGGGTTATAGCTTGGTCCATAGTAGACCAAGAGGATTGAGCTTCAAAGGATGGAATATCTAGGTGTGGGATGGCTGCCCTGATCCAGAAGAACAGCATATGAGTTTCATCAAGATGAGTCTCCAGGTAAGCCTGTAAGGCATCGAAAATATGTGGATTCTCCACTATACCAGCTAAGGCACACAGAAATGAGGCTGATCGTCTATTAGTATTAGCACCCTTATTCCACAGTTTAAGGATAAATTCAACATCTTTAGATTCTTTTTGAGCAAAATCCTGTCTCATCTGCTGTAACAGTTCTAGTAAGAGATCTGACTTCGACAGGTTGATCTATGTGTGCACCATGGTTGAAGCCTGGGGTCCCCAGGGGTATCTGTACTGGTGTGGAAGTTTTCACAGGAAAAGACTCCTTTAGCTCTTCCTCCAAGTCCCGCAGGGAGGGGTTATTGGAGGAGCGAGCCCTTTCTAAAACAGTTTTGGCTAGCCTTTTACCTCTTAGTCTGTCATTGTCCACGTCATCAATAATTTTACATAAAATAGCTGGCACTTCCGAGTTTGGTGCTCGAGAAAGAATAGGTTCAACAACCTCAGGGGGGGTAAGCGGGATGGACACAGAAGTGCCCTTATCGAAGCGGGAGAGTTTCCTTTGTACAGTACGTTCACAGGGGCGCCAGGGAGACTGAGGTTTAAGCTCAGTTTTATCCGAGGGCCTCGTGAACCACGAGCGCATTCTAGCGAATGGGCTAGGTTTATTCCACAACATATCGAAAGTTTTAAGCTAGACTAGTGGCGAGGGCAAAGAGCGTTTTAATGTATCACTTTCTCCAATACCGGGCCCAGGAGGACCGAGGAGGGGAGGGGAGGAGGCTGTATAGGGAGCGTTTGCCGTTTCAAAGACAGGTTCGGCTAGCCACAAATGCATAGGCAGCGTCTGCGGTTTGGGTTTACCAGGAGTGAACTTGCGGGTCTTAGAACCATGCCAAGATTGCCAAGGCTTTGCCAAGGCCCCCTATCAAGCTTTCGCCAGGGCAAACCTGGGTCGCTCTAGGTCTGTCAGCCATGTCCTGGAGGGCATTGCGCCAGCAACCCGGTCTTAGGACCTTTCAGCCCGTGCCTTTGTAGGCGTCCACCATGTCCAGGGGCAGTTAGGACTCATATAAGAAAACTACTTCAACTTGAAAGAAAAAGGGGTAAGGGAAAACGCTTCGCCGAAAGTCAAGTGGGTACCAAGTTCAAGGTGAAGGATAGAGGGTACTGCCACCGCGTGCGGACAGTGCTCCGAACTTCAAACCGAAATTGGGGCTCGTTCACTGTGAGCCGTCCTCAAGCACGGGGCTCTTACCAGCTACCCGGTCTTGGGGGGTTGGCCCCGTGCCTTTATAGGTGTCTGCCAATGCGCGAGGACTTAGCATCGCGGTGCTGAACTTTACATCGTGGAACAGAATAATTATTTACCCCCGCTATGGACTACGCCCGCTGAAATGAGTGAGAATTCCTAGGAATCCCACTAGAGGTGCGACATATGACAGACTCGATACTTAGGTTCTGGCTGCCATTTATTGCATTGCAACAAACTCTAACTATGGGCCTTTGGGGATTCTTACCCTTCCTTCCAGCAGTCCGTCCTGCGTGTCCACTTCCACCTGCAGGGTGTCCCCAGGTTTCTTCGTGGAGTGGGGATGGAGTGTCCAGGCTTAGGTCTGTCCACCTCTGTCATCCTGGGACCAAGAATAAGGAATTGCCTGACAGCTACCAGCGGAGCTGACCCAGTCGGCATTCAGCCTCATCCCGTCAGGACAGGCAGAGGGTTTGGTTGGGATTGGGGTCCTCAGGCTCCTACATGGCAGGGGGTGCAGAGTCCTGTTCACACGATGGGAGGCCACGTGGTCTGACATAGAGTCCCCGTGAGTTGGAGAGTGCCTCATTGTCTGAGCTTCAGTTGGGGTTTGTATACTTTTCTTGAGCCTGGATTCTTCTGCAACCCTCTGATAAGGTGTGCTCAGCTCAGCTACACCCCTTTCTGCATCTCTTGCAGTGACGTCTTCTTGTGGTTGGTCGGGTGAGATATCCCTTGGGCCCCACTCTAACTACCTAAGTCACACATTTCCAAGTCACATCAAACCAGGGTAATAAACATAGCCATTTTTATATGTAGGCATAGTCATACAATAAGCAATAATAGCAATTGGTAGTCTATCAATATTTAATCAATATTCGTAACAGCCAGCACCCAGCAACCCTATCATGAGCTCACCTCCAGGACCTGGAAAGACAGGAAGGGCTGGAGGCGGGTCACCAGGAGGATTGTAACCCACTTCATCTGCACCTGTTGCTGCTGTGTGCTGGCCCCTGGAGCCAACAGAGTCGCTCCAGAGAGAGCGGGGCAGAGGCGCCCCAGACTATTCAAGAACGGAATTGCTCCAGAGAGACCAGGTGGATGAAACCAACTCCCAGGATCCTGACTTCAGCCAGAGTGGACTCAGCTGCAGGCCGACGGCTCCAACTGCCACTGCCATGGGCTTCTCCACACAGATTCCAGTCAAGAGGCCCTGCCTGGGAGAAGCCAGAGACGATTTTTCTCAGCAAACTCACTCCCCCTTTCCCTGAGATGATTCTTAATAAATTGTTACAAATTTTAGAATAAAAGTGAGATGCTTCTTAAAATTTTTTAAATTAAAAATAAAAATATGGGAAAAAAGGAAGATGGCGGAATAGCGAGAAGAGCTGTCTCGCCCGCATTCTGAGTCAGAGCTCGGAGGGTAGGAAGACTGCTTCCTGACAAGAAAACAAGGGCAGCTAAAACTCAACAAAACAATGGGAGACAAAGAGCAGCGGAATGCGAGGCAGTGGAAGGAGCGGAGGGCGGTAGGGAGCTCAAAGCATTTCACCTGGTGAGCAGAGAGCAGAGACAAAGGCGCCATCTTGGCTGAGCCACGCCAGCACCGCGGCCCCCAGAATCCTCCAGCAAAGAAACAGCTGATTCTTGTGAAAGCAGCGATTATAGTCCATCATCTAAAGCAGTCGACATCGGACTGTGATGAAATCCACGTCGAACCAGATCCACAGAACATGGGTGAGTGAGATGAAGGGAGGAAGCATATTGCCAGCACTCCAAAACTCAGAACTCGGCTGGCAGGAAGACTGCTTCTTAGCAAGAAAAGTAGGGAGGGGGGGGAGGGCTGCGGGGCTGGGGCATTGGCTGCATCCCGGCTCAGAGCCTGCAAAGAGGACAAGGAGGAAGGCGCTGCTCTGGCTGCGGCCGTGGCCACAGAGCTCTGGCCACAGAGACAGCTCACCGCTCCCCAGCACCCTCTCCTGCCCGCACCCTGGCGCCCAGAGGTCTTTCAACCATTTTTAAAAATATATTGGGGGGGGCACTCGACCACTGGGCTTGCAGCCTGAGAGCTGTGTGCAGATGCAGTGGGGCCCACCGATTGGCCCCATGCTGGGGCACCCCTGGCTCCAGCAGATGGCGATTGCGGCCAGCCCATGCTCCTGCAGGAAGAGGTGTCCTGGCTCCAGGAAGCAGATGAAGATGTTGGCCAAGGACATGGAGGAGTCTCAGGGTAGCAAGGCTGCAGAGGTCCTCTCGGCCACGGAGCTCAGGGTCCAGTTGGCACAGAAGGAGCAGGAGCTGGCCAGAGCCAAAGAGGTCTTACAGGGGAGAACTGAGGTGATGGGAAAGAGAGAGGCAGCATGTTGCTGGCGCTCCAAGAGTCAGAGCCCAGACGGCAGGAAGACTGCTTCTTGACAAGAAAAGCAGGACAGCCAAAACTCAACAAAATAATGAGAGCCAAAGTGCAGAGGACTGTGAGTCAGTGGAAGGAGCAGAGGGAGGTAGGGAGCTCAAAGCCTCTCACCTAGTAAGTGGAGACCTGAGACAAAGGTGACAACTTGGCTGAGCCACCCCAGCACTGTGGCACCCGGAATCCTCCAGCAAAGAAACAGCTGATTCTTGTGAAACCAAAGATTACAGTCCACCATTGAAAGCAGTTGACATTGGACCATGATGAAGCCCAAGTTGAACAAAATCCACACCTACAACGGCGGCGACTGGAAAGGGTGGAATGTGAACCTCAGCCCCCACAAAGAAAGTGACGCAGAGAGACATGGATGAGGAGGCCAGGCATAGGAGCACCCCAACACCAAGAAAAAAGAGTGGGTGAAACATGGCTCCCCTGGAGTAGCCTAGCACTGGCGCAGAATACCATAGCACTGAAGACCTGGATGAACACAGCATGGCCCCCTGAAACAGGTCAGCAACGAAAATGTGGGGCCACACCTACACCGCAACTCCCGGAGACCAACAGCAAAGAGAGAGCAGATCCTTGTGAAACCAGTGACTATAGACCACCATTGAAACGGACCAACTCCAGAACATGATGAACCCCAAATCAATCCAGACCCGCACCTACAATGATGATGGTTTCAAGGGGTGGGCCGTGAGCCTCTGCCCCAGCAACAAGTGCAATGAGGAGAGACAAAGAAGAGGTGGCCATACACAGGAGCAGCCCAACTCAGAGAACAGGAGCCAGTAAGCCACGTCCCCCATGAGCAGCCCAACACCATCCTGGAACACCCCAGAACTGAGGACATATGTAGATGAGACATGGCCCCCTCCCCAGCAGCCCAGCACAGAGAACATGGGTGGGTCAGCCCCTGGCCCCACCCCCAGAGACCCCCTCCCGCACTGGGGATGCGTGGCAGGCAAACCTTCGGCTCTGCCCCTGAGGACTCCTGGTGCTGGGGACGCAGGGTGGGCGAGCCCTTGGCCCCGACCCCAGAGACCCCACAGCGCTGGGACAAGGGGTGGGTGAGCCTTCGACCCCGCCCCTGGAGAACCCCAGCGCCAGGGACACGGGGCAGGTGAGCCCTAGGCCTCGCCCCCAGAGAACCCCTCCCCCCCAGCACAGGGAATGTGGGGCAGGTGAGCCACTGACCCCGCCCCTGGAGACCCCCAGTGCTGGGGACGTAGGGTGGATGAGCCCCTGCAGAACCCCTTCCCCCAGGGCTGGGGACGCGGGATGGGCGAGCCCTCAGCTCCGCCTCCAGAGAACCCCTCCCCCCGGTGCTGGGGATGCAGGGCGGGTGAACCATCAGCCCCACCCCAAAAGAACCCCTGCCCCCAGTGCTGGGGACATGGGGAGGGTGAGCCCTTGGCCCCGCCCCCTAAAGCCCCCAGCACTGGGGACACGGGATGGGTGATTCCTTGGCCCCGCCCCTGGAGAACCTCAGCTATGGGGACATGGGGTGGGTGAGCCCTTGGCCCCGCCCCCAGAAACGCCTCCCCCCGGTGCTGTCAACATGGGGTGGGAGAGCCCTTGGACCTGCCCCTGGAGAACCCCTCCTCCCAGCGCTGGTGACGCGGGGCACGTGAGCCCTTGGCCCCCGCTCCTGGAGACTCCCTGGTGCTGGGGATGTGGGGTGGGCGAGCCCTTGGCCCCGCCCCTGGAGAACCCCTCCCCCCAGCACTGATGACACGGGGTGGGTGAACCTTGGCCCCGCCCCTGGAGACACCCCCCCGGCACTGAGGATGCGGGGCAGGTGAGCCCTCGGCCACCACCCCTAGGGAACCCCTCACACCAGCACTGGGGATGCGGGGCAGATGAGTCTTTGGCCCTGCTACCAGAGAACCCCTCCCCCCAGTACTGGGACTGCGGGGCAGGTGAGCCCTCAGCCCCGCCCCCGGAGAACCTCTCGCCCCCAGCACTGGGGACACCGGGCAGGTGAGCCCTTGCCCCGCCCCTGGAGACCCCCGCAGGGTGGGAGAACCCTGGGCCCAGCCCCCGAAGACCCCCAGCGCTGGGGATGCAGGGTGGGTGAGCCCTTGGCCCAGCCCCCAGAGAACCCCTCCCCCTGGCGCTGGAGACGCAGGGCGGGTGAACCCTCGGCCCCGCTCCCAGAGAACTCCTCCCCCCAGCACTGGGGACACGGGGCGGGTGAGCCCTTGGCCCCACGCCTGGAGACCCCCCAGTGTTGGGGACGTGGGGCAGGTGAGCCCTTGGCCCCGCCCCCTGAGAACCCCTCACCCCAGCACTGGGGACACAGGGAAGGGGAGCTCCCGGCCCCACCCCCAGAGATATGCCCCCGGCACTGGGGATGCTGGGCGGGTGAGCCCTTTGCCCTGCGCCCAGAGACTCCCCCCAGTGCTGGGGACGTGGGGTGGGTGAGCCTCTGGCCCCGCCCCCAGAGACTCCCCTCCGGCGCTGAGGACATGGGGCGGGAGAGCCCTGGGCCCCGCCCCTGGAGAACCCCTCCCCCCAGTGCTGGAGACACGGGGTGGGTGAGCCCTTGGCCCCACCCCCGGAGAACCCCTCACCCCGGCACTGGGGATGTGGGGAGGGGGGAGCCCCCGGCCACGCCCCATAGTACCCTAGTGCTGAGGTCAGGGGATGATGAGCCACGACCCTGCACAGGAGGGACCACAGACAAAGAGAGAAAACCTCAGATGAGCGAAGAAGGTGAACTAACTGGGGGAGATGGGAGGGAGGGAGAGGAAAACAAACTGGAGCACAGGATGGGCTTACACAAAGATATCAAAGTCAACTACTATGCTGAAAATGGGAAGGAGGGATGGGGGAGGCAGGGGGGGGTGGGAATTGGGGAGGGCTGATTGACTGATGAGTGCATGTATACATCACTCATCAACCACCCTGAAATCCTTCAAGACGTATGTTTGCAATGCACTAATAAAAAATAAAAAATAAAAAAATAAAATTATTAAATAAAATAAAGAACCCCAGTCCTATAGCACGCAAGGATAGCTAACTCATAGATTTTCCTAAGTGGATTTCTGGGGGAGGCTGGAAATTGAATCTTCCTCCTCCTAGCACACCAGCACCACTGACAGGCTTTGCAAAACCCCCAGTAATTAGATTAATTTGCTAAATGCTACAACAGACTCAAGGAATATTTTAAACTTGATTTTATTTTGCTGTGTATGCTTTGTTTATTTCTGAATCACTGCTGTGGTTTATTTTTTTTTAATTTTATATACGTCTTTTCCCCCAAGGAGTCTGAGAAGTAGCCCTTGATGGGAATGTTTTGTTCATCTTTAATTTGGGGTATGGGAATTTTCTTTACATTTTTGTTGCAGGTCTTCTTCATCTCAGCACTGTTGACATTTGGGGCCATATAACGCTTTGTTATGAGGTCATCCTGTGTAGTATAGGATGTTTAGCAGCATTCCTGGATTCTAACCTCCAGATGCCAGTATCACACACACTCCAGTTGTGACACCAAAAAATGTCTCCAACCAATGTCAAATGGGGAGCAAAGAACCAACTGCTTCTTTAGTCCGTGGTTCATAATAGGAAGAAATCCAAGTGTAGTTATAAAGTCCCAGGTTACCTCATTCCTACACACCCCCAGTGCAAGGGGTGGACTTCTGCAGGCTCCTCTCACTAGATAACTGTGAGCTCTTGCAGGCACAGACTCATCCCGCTTCTACCCCTGGCCCTGACAGAGTCTTCAGAAAATATTTGTTAAATGAATGAAAAAAGTGAATATTGAATACATACATTTTTTTCTAATGCCACAAAATTGGGGCAATTGGATTCAAATAAACCAAATACTGTGACTGGCTTGGTTAATTTCATACAGAATTGTCTGGCTTGCTTCATTCAGTTGGATATTCATTCATCCCTCGACTTAGCAAATGCTTGTTGAGATCTTGCTATGTCTAGACAGCCTGGCTTAATGGTTCATTGTAGGAGTGCTGGTGCTGGGCTGCCTGGGTGCAAGTCCTGACTGGGTTACCTATTGGTTTTCTGACCCCGGCAAGTTTACATCCTTTCTATCTATGCCTTAGTTATCTCATCTGCAAACAGAGAGGATGAGTGTGCACAGTCACACCTTATAGAGTTATTACAAGGATTCAGTTGCTTAATATATAAGTGCTTAGCCTATTCCCAGACACTTAATTAGTGCTATATATGTTTACTATTATTATGCCAAGTTAGGAAAGTAAAGAAGGTTAAAATAAATGATCTGCGTCACAATAGCTGTTATTTGAGACAATATACTGTGCCATTTAAGAGTTTCCAACTAAATGGGAGAAAGAAGCAAGATCCCATCCAATGGAGGGGCACGGAAAGCAAGATGGCCTTACAACAGAGGAGACATTTGATTTGGACCTTCAAAGATGGGTAGGTACAATAGAGCACCACTTGGGCATCAGGAGAAGACAACAGAAGCAGCATTGCGGGGTCATGTGAAGAGAATCTTCGTGTTCCTACTGAGCTGGGATTTAGGGAGATGGTGGCAGAGAGGCCTGATGACACAGGTTAGGTTTTCACAACAGTGAAAACCCTGAAATCCAGGGGAGCTAATTCACATCCTAATTTCCCTTCTTACTAGCTAGGTTCTAGGATGTCACAAAACCTCTCCAAGCCTCAGATTTCTAACTTCAAATTGGGCAAAACAATGCCTGCCTCATAGAATTCATGTGAGGATTAGCAGAAATAATAAAAGAACTTAGTACAGGGCCCATAAGCAGCATTAATTATTCTACAAGCTTGGCCCCTCCTGACCCAGCTCTGCAGACTCTCCCTCTCCCCATCTACCCCAGCTCAACTCTTCGTAGGTAGACCGATTGCACCTTGCATGGATTTCCCAGTTGTTACTGGTTCTTCCATTGTCTAGATTTTGCATAGCCAATCTCCAGGCACCGACTCCTCCTGTGAGCATCTTTCCTGCTTGGAAATGTGGAGTAGAGAGAGAGGAGGAATGACCTAGAATTCTCCCTAGAGGCAGAGAGTGGGGAAAAGGCCACCAAGATGTATTGATCAATGATTCTTAATCATATTTTAAAGAATGATTAGAAGTGGGTCCTCAAAGAGTTTGACTGAATTTCCCCCCAAGTAACTGTTTTCGTTGATATGTGTGTACGTGGCCGAAGAGAGCTGCCTCGGTTTGAATTCTGACATCATCCTGACTCTTTTGTCTATTATTATATTGCCAATACCATCTGGAAAGACCACCTAGAATACAGCTGTGAGTGGAAGAAGCTTGGGTTTATCAACTTGTAGTGAGGGCAATCTCGCCCCATGGGGAATTCTGGGGTGTCTCATTGAGGAGTTATTAGAAGGTACTTATTACAGGATCTAGGCTTGTGTTAGGTGATTCTGGTGAGAGTTTGGGGAAACATGGCTCTGTTCTGGATTAGACGCTGTCAGAAGGCAAAGGTAATTTTATGATTGGGCATATTAATGATTTTTCTCTAGAAAGCACAGAAGCATGACAATGCTTTAGTCATTCACCCAGCTAGCCCCTTGCTCCCTGATGCCAGAATCTGAAAACATCAGAGGAAAGATCCTCTTCAATAATTGTTTTTGGAGGTCCTTAAAATAATACTCCTTTTGACCCTTGTCCTATGAATAGAAAGTTACACAGTGCTATTTTCTTATTCTGATTAAACTCTCAACCCAATAAATTATTTAGTATCTCATGGAGTGTCTTTCCTAGTTTTAATTTTTTATAGCCACTCTAGAAAGTGATGAATGTCTTCATGGGGTTGGCCACAGTTTGCCTCCAGGCACAATTTCACGCCTTACTGGGTAAGTTTGTGGCTGACTGGATTGTAAATGAATTGTTTGATCAGGGTCCTGGTTTCAGGTCCATTCAAGACAGCTGTGTGACTTTTCTGTCATCTTGGGCATGTTGACCTAAGTAAATGCTACACTTAGTTGCTTATTGTCTGACATCTCAGCATATCTTCCTTTGAGGGGTGAAATTTTCCTCTTACACTTACTTTGTCTATTGTACAGGTCCCTTATACACCAGACTGCCAGCTTAATTCTTAGCATATGATTGTCCTTCAACAAAAATACACACTGTGCTTTCCGCAAATAGATAATAATGGGGTGGTGCTCACTGCACAGCTCTTGACCTCTTCTTGAACTTGGCATCCAGAGGCCTCCCTGCTTTTGCCAAAGCTGCCTCGCATGGCTCTGCTGTCCCGACTCCTGGCTGTGGGGGAAACGACTCTTGAGAAGGTTTCAGCACCTCCGTCACCTCATATCCCCAAAGGCTTATTAGCCAAACACAGTCCTCTCAAGAGTTCAAGGGCCCTGGGCTGGCAGATGGACTCACGGACAGATGACAACAGTCTTTTAAACTTTTGTGCATGTTTTCATCATTTGAAGTGTGCTAAATGCTTTTGTATCTTTTAAATAATGGCTAAGAAGATTTCTCAAGTCTTTGCTTTATCATTGCCTTGTATACCAATAAATGGATCCCCTGTGACCTCGGATGACTCATTTGGCCTCTTAGCGGGATTCCTTCCTACAACTGTAAGGACTGCCGTTGTAACCAGGTCCTTGATGGATACTGCAGGTCAGAGCTGCTTGGCACATGCACTTGGCTTTCTAGGACCTCTTGGGCTTTGTAACTAAAGCCAGAGCTTATCTAGCATTCCAGCTTTCAGAGGAAATGGACAAGAGCCTGCAGGCTGAGGAGTGGGATAGAGTGAGACGTTAGTGCTCGGAGGAGGAGGCCGGCTCTCAGGTGCCTCCGGCTTGAGGATGAGAGACTGAATATACAAACAGACAATGGCCAGAGCGTGTGTAAAGATAGAACTCGGATCTACAATTTTCAGTGACCGGTTCAGGAGGCCAAATGAGAGCTCTTATTGCCACTCCAGTGTGAAGAGGCTCTGACCTTGCCCGAGGAGGCAGCAGGGTGTGCTCAGCTGATGACCGGTTCCATCAGCCACATCACAGTCAGCTACAAACAAGGAAAAGCATTCTCCTAGGAAGCCTTCCGCACGGGCTGGTATGATGTGCGGGGCTTCTGCAAATGTGAGCATGCTCTGTTCTTTAAGAATCCCATGAAACCCTATTGCTGAGCATCAAAGAGGTGCCTTTAAACTAAAACGTATTAGAAAAAAGCTTTCTTATATATCTAGCAGGGTCAGTCTAAAAAAAGTTAAGGCCTTACTGCTAACTAACCAGGATGCTAGCAGAACCAGTAAATGTTTTAGTAATTAAAGCAAACCCAAGAGAATGGGACCATAGAACAATTTTGATGGAAGTTTTGCCTTGTGGAGGGATATGAGAAGTGGCAAGAGAAAGTAAATTAATTGTTTTTGAGATTACTTTAATATGAATAGACCGGGGAAGCAACACATTTTTCTCCCAAAGAATGGGCTCTTCTTTCTTTCCCTTTTTCTCTTTCCCTCCACTGTGTCCCATTAACATAGACCCTTCTACACATAGGTCTCAATGACCTGTGCACACAGAAGGGGACAGAACTATCAGGAGTCATGTGACTCTGAGGTTTTCCCGGTCACTGTCCTTGTCTCTATCGCTCGGGAAGGATGGCAGGTAAATTAAGAAAGAGGGAGAACCCCAGGCAAACGACAAAGGAGGTGTATGTGTGATGTCTCCCAGCTGTCCCTGCCCTCAGCCTTGTCTTGGCTGCCGGGGAATGGGGAGGAGTTCAGTCTACCCTGTGCCAGCTGTCACTGGGACCTTACCTTTCCCCCATAAAGGAGTATGCTGTGTCCAATATTTTCAGAACCCTGTTTTCCTGTTTCCAAAGTAGCAAGTGGATAGGCTTATAACTAACTAATGGGTGCTAGGCCGTGTCACTTTCGTTACCCAAAGTAAACACATTTGAATATGATATGGAGATAGTATTCTAGTAGTGGCCATCTAGTTCGATGGTATGCAGGATAGACTGGACACGATAAACTTCTAGAGAGGGGAAGTTAGCTAAAAGTCTCTCTTTTTTCTTTTTTCTTTTTTCTTTTGGTACTGGAGATTGAACCCAGAGGCATTCTACCACTGAACTATACCCCAAACCCCACTCCCCTTTAACCGCTTTTTTTCTTTTTGCAGTACTGGGGATTGAAACCGGGAGCATTCCACCTCTGAACTACACCCCTGGCCCTATTTTTTAATTCTTTATTTTGAGACAGGGTCTCACTAAGTTGCAGAGGGCCTCACTAAGTAGCTGAGGCTGACCACGAACCCAGATCCTCTGGTCTCAGCCTCCCAAGTACTGGGATTACAAGCGTGTGCCACCATGCCCGGCTTTAACATTTTTTATTTTAAAACAGCATTTTGCCAAGTTGACCAGGCTGGCCTCAAACCTGCAATCCTCCTGTCTCAGCCTCCTGAGTACTGGGATGACAGGCATATGCCACCATGCCCTGCTCCAAGTCCCTTTTTAATGTCTCTGAGGAGACAGGTGTTTCCCGGTTTTGAAACCTCAGTCAGGTTACCTCTCTAGGCCTCTGTTTTCTCATCTTTAAATTGTTAGAATAATAGTAACACATTAACATTTATTGAATGCTTAATCTTTACCAGGTACTGTTTTAAGCATGTCATATCTATTAACTTCCTAAGACCTTGCTATAAATAAACTTAGGAGATAAGGTAACTGAGGCATAGAAAGGTTAAATACTTGCCAAGGGAACCTCTGCTAACTGTGATAGAGCTGGTCATCAAACCAAGGCCGTCTACTGCCAGAGCGCATGTGCTTGACCACTACACATCCCAAACCTCCATACTGACCTTCTACCACGTAATGTATGGAAAAATCTAGAACCATGCCTAATGGGCAGTAGGTGCTCAATATTATGATTAGTCAGGCATGGTGCCACATGCCTGTAATCCCTGCAACTTGGGAGGCTGAGGCAGGAGGATAGCAAGTTTGAGGCCAGCCTGGACAACTTAGTGAGACCCCGTCTCAAATAAAAGAATAAAAAGGACTAGGATGTAACTCAGTAGTAGAGTGCCCCTGACTTCAAGCCCCAGTACCTAAAAATTATAATAGTAATAAAAACATATTATTGTTATAATTGATCTGTCTTCTTGTAAAACCTGCCCCACCGAAGGGCAATTTCAGCTCCTCTTTGATGGGAGAAGATATATAGTAAAAGTCACTGTTCTACTTTATAAATGAGCAAATACAGACACATATTCATTCAATAAACCAGACTGGATGATTATATTGTGCTAGGCTTGGTGTAGGTCCTGATGTACACACCAGGATGAAAGCTAGTACAGGGGAAAGTGCAAGATAAAAGCCAATAAATCTTATATAAAATTGGGGTGGTAAATGCGACAGGATGTACACAGGAAACATTTGGAAGTTCAGTGGAAAAGGAATTAGCTCTTTTGGTTACTTTTTCAAATTGGGAAATTCTAGTTCATGTGAGTCATGGTCATCAGAAATAGCAAGGTACAGTGGGAAAATCTGGGTCTGGAGCCAGAGAGGCCAAAACTTGTGACTCTGGATTCATTATATCACTTCTCTGTGTCGTGCGTGTCGTGTGTGTGTGTGTGTGTGTGTGTGTGTGTGTGTGTTTTAATTAGGAAAATCCAGATAATTTTACTAACTTCTCAGAGTTGATATGCGCCTTTAAGCGAAAACAAATGTAATATGCTCTCCACATAAAGAATCTCTAGGTGCTAAATGGATGTAAGAAATGTCGTGATGTTCCTTGTTCTTTTCTGGGTTCATGGTGAATGGAACATCCTCTCTTCCTTGAAAATGACATAAAAAGAGCTTGTTTTCTCTGTCATGGATTGGCAAACTTACCCATTTTGCGAAGCAGTCACCTATCTGAACTTTTTTGGGTCTTGCTCCTTCAAATGTTTTTAAACCCCTTCCATATTTAATGCAGCACAGAAAAACTAAGCTATTTGGTTATTGATGGATCTGTAACTAAATTGGAGTATGTCAGACACTGCTATTGTGCCAAAGATGTGAACGAACTCCATGAGGACAGGAATTTTCTATTTCTTTTTCCCACTTCTGTCTTCTCAGAGTTTAGCACAGTGCCTGTCATGTGGTAACAAAAAACATTTTGTTTCTTGTACTAGGGATGGAACCCAGAGGTGCTCTACCTCCAAGCTACACCCCCACCCTTTTTTTTTTGAAACAGGGTCTCACTAAGTTAGTAAGGCTGTCCTCGAACCTGCTATCGTCCTTTCTCAGTCTCCCAAATATTGGGATTACAGGCATGTACCACCACATCCTGCTAACAATAACATTTTTTTAGAGAATGAGCCGGCAGACATGAATGCACACCTTTGAATTCTAGTGGAATTGGTCTATGCAGAGCTGTAAGAAGCTTGTTAAGTTTGTTGTTCTTTATCAAATGAATTAATGTAAATGAATTAATTCATGTTCTCTATCAGATGAACACCCATACAAGAATTTTGAAAATTATAAAGCACTACAGAAATAGAGGGTGTTACTTTTTTTTCCTGCTAAGTAAATGGTTGGCGAACAAAAAGGTTCTATAGGAAACAATGTCACGCTTTCTAAGTTTTGTTGGGAGTTTATTTAAAGAAATTGCATGCAACAATAACAGGGGCACTGTATTCTATTTGAAAATTGTAAAGGGTCCAAGAAGTCACATGTGATGAAAACCTGGCTTCTCTGATAGTTACCAAGTGTGTGGCAGATGTGTTTGTAATTCAGCATAATTGTTTTTCCGCCAAAAGCCAACACTAATCTTTTAACAGCTTCTTACCACATTAGACTCAGTCTTTCACCTTCTATCATTTCCATCTGAAGAGTCAGTTTTGTCTGTTTGAAGAACGCAGAATGATACACCCAGATGTCCCAGGGAAATGCGGGAGCACGTGGGATCCCTGTCCTCAGTCCCTAATGGGCATGTTGTGTTACTTTAGCAACTAGCTAAAGCCCAACTAGCTAAACACTGCCTCTGACTGTGGGGTCCATGTTCAGTTCATTTTAAATACCTGGTTATCAATGTAAGTGGAGATATCTGGCTACCTGTAGACCCCTACAATGTTCAGGAACCCACTTAAGAAAGTACGAATATTAGACTTTAGTTTGGACAGTATTCAGGTGATGATAAAGTTTATTGGCCTTATCAGTTGATGAATTTAAAATATGATTTACTTATTTATTTATTTATTTATTTATTTATTTATTTATTTATTTATTATGGTACCGGGGATTAAACCCAGGGGCGTTCTACCTCCGTGCTACACCCCCAGCCCTATTTTCTTTTATACTTTATTTTGAAACTGGGTCTCACGAAGTTGCGGAGAGCCTCACTAAGTAGAGAGAGAGAGAGAGACAGGGGGAGAGAGAGAGAGAGAGAGAGAGAGAGAGAGAGAGCTGAGGCTGGCCGCGAACCTGGATCCTCCAGTTTCCTTCTCCCAAAGTACTGGGATTACAAGTGTGCGCCACCATGCCCGGCTTTATAAAAGTGAAATCTCTTGAGCAAACTATGATCCCTTAGTTGTGGAGAACTGTATTTTTGCATCATACTGTTTTATTTCTGAATTTATACCTCTGTACTTTATTCTTATTTCTATGACTTCTGGATCATTTTCTTTTGCATGCATTTATTTTATGAATTGTCACTTTTTTTCCTTTAAATCCCCAACATGAAAAGAAATAATTGATCAAATAGTTATTGTCCACAGGCTCACTCTCTAGGGGTGCTGTTCTATTTCATTAGTAAATCCTAAAACTTAGTTTCCAAGATATTGCCAAAGATAAATCTTATGATTTTTCAGGAAATTTGGCCTACTGAGGTTAGGGGAGGTTTACGAGTGTTCTGCTCTATGGATCTTTTCCTCTTTGGTTTATTGCACTGATTATTAGCACTCTGGGGTGAGAATTGGGAGGATGCTAGCAAGGAACAGAGCAGAGACCAAGAGAAAAACCCTGTGTGTGAAGTTCCTAGGAAATAACCCTCTGAGTAGGTTAGACTGTTGTTTGCTGAGAGAAGTGGCAAGCCTGGCCTACACTGGCTTGAACAATAAGAGGATTCATATTTCATGTTATAAGACATCCTGCAGTAGGGCAGGCTCTAGGGACAATGTGTCAGGGTCTATCTTTGCTGCTCCGTGGTCCCCTGGCCCTGCCATCCTCTGAGCTTCAGCTTTATCCTCAGTCTGGCAATGAGAGGGGGCAGCAATCGCAGACACATCACCTTCAGACATGACAGTGTCCCCAGAGAAAAATGTGGGTCTTCTTTGTTTTTAAGCATCTTTCCCATATAACCCTCAGCAGCTTCCTCTGGGTAAGTGAGTGGCCAAGACTGCATCTTAGGAAGGTTCATAAACCAACGAATGGAAAGTGGGAGAGGATTGCCAAGGTAGTTTGGTGACCCTTGCAGCTTTTTGGAGGAAGCAGATTATCCAGGTAAAACTGGGGACAGCAAGAGTAGTGGTTTCTATGAAGGTAGCCAAGAGCTTCAGCTATGCCCTTGGAGGACAATCAGGGGAGACTTTTGAAAGGCAAGAAATGTCCTTGCCTTGTTCCAAGTGTATGCACATAGAAGGCATAGAGTAGTCTCTCAAATATTTGAAGCAAGGAGGAATTAGGTGACACTGAAGCACTGAGGTTATAGAGCTGAGGCAAACGTCTATTCTCTTGCCATCCAGGAGAGAGTTCTAACTCCAAAAGGTTTGGTGCCCCGATATATCTAACAGTTAAGAACCAGTAAATAAGACCACAGGGGGAAGTTTTGGTGGTTAGAGGGTGTGGTGGTGCACCTGTAATCCCAGTACTTGGGAGGCTGAGACAGGAAGGTAGCAGGTTCAAAGCCAGCCTCAGCAATTTAGCAGGACCCTGTTTAAAAACAAAACAAAAGACTAGGAGTATAGCTTGGAGGTAGAATGCCCCTGGGTTCAATCTTCGGTACCAAAAGAAAAAAAAGATGACTGATAGAATTCAAAGCAGGTGTCTCTAGTAGCTTGGCCTTTGATGAAGGGGAGAGGGCTGGAGAGGCAGACTGGAGAAGGGAATGGTTGGGTCCTAGTCTATAATTCTGAAGGTCATGGTGATTGCAGGTTATGGGGAATGGCTATAGGCCCTCCTCTCTGAACTGTTGTAAGAGGAATCACTTTTTATGTGCAGAACAGTCTGGCCAATCTTTTATTACATCCCTACAATTTCATTCCATGTGATTAATGTGTAATTTGTCAGATTTTATGCTTAATTCTCCTTATTGAATTCCTTCAGGATTCTGTGTTTTGTTTAGTGTGGGAAAACATGGAAGAGAAGTCTCTTAACTGATATTAAAAAATAATTTCATCAAATATTCTTGTTCAAAGGTCTATTTTTTTGGAAAGAGCAAAGGAACTGAGAGGGCTATGGTGAAATTCAATTGAATACAGGCCCAAATATGGAAAATTTGTATGTTCTGAGGTAGCTTTTTATATTAAAGAGAGAGAGAGAGAGAGAGAGAGAGAGAGAGAGATTAAAAACAAGGGTAGCATTGTAATTGGCCAGTTCCAAAAAGGATGACAAATAAATGGTTTTTTTTCTTTTGTGTGTCTGGCAAAATCTTGCTTAATTTCTTTCTTTCAGGTAGTAAGGCCTGCCAGCATGAAAAAAGAGACAAGTTTTCTTTTGCGTTTTGTAACTGATGTTACTTGGCATCCTTTTAATTTGGCAGCAGACTGCATGTGAATTACAGATTACTGAAGGGAGTGATTGGTGTAAAGTCTTACTCAACAGATAGTCATACAGTTGTGAAAGTTCACTGGTTCAAAGCCACTCCAAACTAATACTTTACCTAATGCTTCTTAATATAGCTTTGTTCTCTGCATGTCTTCTGTAATACGTCTCAAAAACACCAAAATGGACCCCCACAGATGATTCAAAATCTGGAAAATATGCTTTCCTGGCCAATTCTGGTTTGCCTCAGTAGTGTTTTGAAGACTTGCAGTGCTAACTGCAAACATTCATATACCAAATTCCATGGGGCCTTCATCATTTTTAATGTGAAAAGAATCTGTTTTTGGTTTCTTTAATCTTTTATGGACAAATTGGGTCCAGAAGATGAAACTATGGACCTACATTCTCTTACTCAACAAAGTACTGCTCATGGAGGAAATGGGTGGAGATTCTACACAATCAAATTCCCAATATATATCTTCTTTCACTCTTGAAATAAAGAGATCTGTTTAATACAGGAGAGAAGCACCGGCTTCTGGTCTTAAAACCACTGAGAACAGGAAATAATCTCAGAGACTCCGAGTCTGGTTTTGAGATCTACTTGGAACAGTAGACTGGTATAGAAGGATGGAATGGCTCACCTCTTGCTGTGTGATCAGAGCCAATTTTATGAACCTCACTCACTGTGAGTGTAGAAGCCTTTCTCATGTGGCACATTTCAAGGCTTTGACGTTACGTCTGCATATTTATTTTTCCGAAACAGTTCTTAAATTTATGATACATTAATGCCAAAAAGATCTGTGAGTGGGCTTCAGACTAGAACTCTGAAAAAAAAAACCTTTTTATTTCTTGGCAGAGAGACTTTAATTGGCATCTGATTATGAAAGGAATCACTGATCTTTCATAAATGTTCATTCCCACTTCCTGAAGACATATGTTCAAGACATTTTGAATCTCTTTTGTAAATAAATAAATATTTTGAGCTGGGCTTGGTGGTGCATGCCTATAATCCCAGTACTTGGGAGGCTCAGACAGGAGGATCGCAGTTTTAAGGACAGCCTTAGCAATATAGCGAGACTCTCAGCAACCAACTATACCACTCCTGGGTATCTTTCCAAAGGGATTGAAACCAGAATATTATAGTGATACGTGCATATCTATGTTAATAGCAGCACAATTCACACTAGCCAAATTATGGACTCAGCCTAGGTGTCCATCAACAGATGAATGGATTACAAAATGATGGGATATACATACAATGGAATTCTAACTCAGCCCTAAAGAAGAACAAAATTATGTCATTTGCAGGAAAATGGATGGAACTAGAGAATATTATGCTAAGTGAGATCAGCCAGTCAGAAAAAATGAAGGGTCATATGTCTTCCCTCATACATTGAAGCTAGGGAGAAAGTCAGATACCATAGGGACTCCAGACAAAGGAGGAGAAATGCAGGAGGAGAAAGCCCAATGGAGTGATGGAGGGAGTCTAGGGGAATGAGGTGTGTGGAGAGAGGGAGATTTGATGAAGGAAGCACTTCAACTGACATATACAAAACTATAAATGCCAATCTCAATATCGTGTACAGGGAAGGGGAGGGAGCGGGGTGGGAGCCAGGGAGAAGCTCATCAAGTGTTGTGTGCATGTATGTCTCTATCACTCTGAACTTCATTATGATGTATGATTGCAGTGAACCAATAAAAATGAAAAGTAATAGCCATCCTAAGGAGGATAAAAATAATAAAAAAGGGGGTAGAGGTATAGCTCAGATATACAGAGCCCCTGGGTTCAATCCCCAGTACCAAAACGAATGAATATATATATTTTTTTTGCAGTACCGGGGATTGAACCCAGGGGCGTTCTACCTCCATGCTATACCCCCGGCCCTATTTTTTATACTTTATTTTGAAACTGGGTCTCACGAAGTTGTGGAGGGCCTCACTAAGGAGAGAGAGAGAGAGAGAGAGAGAAAGAGAGAGAGCTGAGGCTGGCCACGAACCCGGATCCTCCGGTCTCCGCCTCCCAAGTACTGGGATTATAGGCGTGCGCCACCATGCCCGGCTATGAATAAATATTTTAAAAATATTTTGTAGTGATTAAAATTAAATAAATTCTGAATATTTTTTACATTTTCTCTTTTAAAACAGTGTTATATTTTAAACCAAAGTTGTATATGTTTTCATGGTTACTTATATTGCATATTATAAAATATAGCACACAAGCTAGGCATAGTGGCACATGCCTATAATCCTAGTACTTGGGAGGCTGAGAAAGGAAGATCGCAGGTTCAAGGCCAGCCTCAACAACTTAGCGAGAACTTCAGCAACTTAGTGAGACCCTGCTTCAAAAAAAAAAAAAAGAATAGGGCTGGGGGTGTAGCTCAGAGGTAGAATGACCCTGGGTTTATCCTCCAGTACAAAAAAAAAGTACAATAGTCACACCTCATACCCTCTACTCCATTTCTGCTTCACATAGGTGACCACTTTCAATTTTAACTATTTGTTTTTGAGTTTACCTCTATATTTCTAAATAACATGATTATATTGTTAGTGTTGGGCTTTGCAGTGTTCACTATTATCTATTGATGTCTCTTTTATAGAAGGTGAGGATTTAGCTCTCTCAACTCCCTCCCAAATAGGCCTAGGATATTGCAGATATTTACACACCCACCTATACACACTTGCACAACTTCCCCTCTTCTGTTCCTCTAATATACTTGTAAAATAATATTTGGTTGGCCCAATCTTCACTGCTTACATTATTATTCCCATGTAAATTTTACTTGTAGTTAGGTCACAAAGTATACTATAGTTATATTGTTTTGCATAACTCTGTTTCTCTTGGAATTAATAATATTTTAAGTGTTTTAGAAAACCATCAAAATAATTTTTGGGTTTTTTTTTCTAATTTATCCTCACACTCTCCTCCAGATATGTAGATCTTCTCTTACAATGTTCTTACCTATCAGGTCACCTGTCCCAGCACTATTTCTTGGAGAGGAGCTGCTGGGGACGTCTGTCCTTGAAGCTAAGCCTTTGCGTGTTGCTCCTGAATGTGCTTTTATTGTCATCGCTGGATTCCTTTAACCTCTCTTTTGGTTGAATAACCTTCTGGATGGGTTTTTCATTCCTCTATTTTGGTTTGTTTCTTTGTTTTGTTAGAATATACTCTCTGATAACTTTCCAAGAAAGTAACATGGGTGATAAATGTTTGAAGGAATTTGCATATTTGAAAATGTCTTAATCCTACCCTCTCAATTGGTTGATAGTTTACTTTCTTTGGAATTGTAGGTTTGAAAATATCCAAACAACAGTGTTTTTCTGATAAAAAGTTAGTCTGGTGGATATAAAATTATTGTATAAAACAAGTGTTTGCCAAATACATTTTTATAAGTAGAGATTAACGATCTCTTGTTAAAATAACATATAAAATATAATATGATTAGGAAATGCATATTTGTAAATCTGGGCAGCAAAACAAATATTGATAGAAAAATGTAGGGTTTACTACCTCCATAAATATTGCTAAATTTTAACTTCTAATTAGTAATATTATAAAACATCACAGGGTTTAGTTTCTAGTGGTAATTTACAAATACATTTTTAAAAACATCTTTTCTCTAGTATAATTGGCAAATATCAAAGTAATTAAAATAACAGATCTATATAAAGTTCTAAAGTGTAGAATAGTTTCTATTGATGAAAATGGGCATAATAATGAAAATGTATTATATTAATAAAACTCCTAAAAGTAAATAATGAAAAAGAACCTCAAAAATCAACCATGTCACATGGGGCCATCCAGTTATTCAATGGTTAGTGAGACAATTTAGAGTTTATTGAAGTAATACATTTTCATAACTTCTTGGGTCCCGCCCAAGAGTGGCACGAACTGGACAGGGAAATGAGCACTGGACGGCCTGGACCACCCCTCCTCCGGACCGGAAGCCATGTCTTGCATGAACTCGTTTATTAGAGAGCACATCTCTCTTTTATAGTAGAGGCGGTACAGGAAGTTTGCAATGAGTAGGGTGTGGCACCACGCTCTCCTGGGATCTATTATAGGTAGAGACACCCGTCGTCTATGAGTACGGAAGGAGGTAACAACCTATCACAGCTCT